>BEXV01000247.1:287680-301001 GCA_003118195.1 Hemicentrotus pulcherrimus | reverse complement strand
AAAGACAGCTTCGTGAAACACTTAGCTGACAAGTTGCGTGACAGTGGCGAGATGTCGTTGATCTTGTAGTTATGACGGTTTCGAGAAACGTCCCCCAGGCCTACAATTCCCTACATATGTTTTGTAGAATTTTGGGGTAATTTCTTACACTGGGTTTTCTACAACAGCACAATGGGTATCAGACTTTCAATCTTATGCCACTGTATAGCGCTTTGAGAGGGCCTTCGGTCTTGAAAAGCGCTATATAAGAACTAGCTATTATTATTATTATTATTAAGGTCATAAGAAACTTTACCTAGCCTCATTTTTACACTCTGCATCCAAGGTTATACTCGCATCTTGTTGATATCTCTGTCTTATCTTGATGTCTAGGTATGGGTTTACAGATGCCAACTTAATTGGGAACTACAATTTATATTCGATTGTCAGGAAAGAGAGACAAAAAATGCATACTTGACCGTGAAATTGGTTGTTGTTTGGGATGTCAACACAGATGTAGCTCAATAGCAATTATTTGGATCAGGAAGATTGCTCTGACTGTTTGCCTTTGCTTCTATAATGTTGGAGCAATTTCACTGGAAGGATGAAATCCTAGCTGTTTCAACGAATATTAAGCACCAATTCACAATTTTTCCCAGGCAAGGGACGTGACTTTCCTGTGTTATCCCCTCATATTTTTTCCTTTGCCCTTTCCTGGTGGTTATTTGTTGAGATGGAATCCTGGTCGGCAATCGAAGGAGAAGAGAAAGAGAGAAAGAAAAAATGAAGAGATAACAGAATGAAATGGATTTCAGTTACAGGGCTTGCAGGCTTCTTCTAGATTTCATAAGTAACCTGATCCATTTTTCCATTTGGCTGAAATATTGGGAAGTTATCTAACATGATTAGAATAGATGGGGGTTAGGCCTGTGCACAGATGGGTAAAGTAGAGGAGATAATTGAGCTTGCTCGTTTTGGGCTTCATGCTCATACATACTTCCTCCTCCTTTTTGTTGTTTAAAGGCTATGTCCACTCCAAAAATAATTTGTCTTTAATAGATGCAGAAAAACACGAGAAACAGAGCAACAACAAAATGTCATTTATAGGGCACTTAATACAGGCGTTTCTAAGCTCACAGGTGGTATTGTCTAAACTCAGTATAATTATTCAACATGTTTAATAGCTTAAAAGCAACACAATAAAATAAAGTAATACAATACGATTCAGTTGAATGAAATTAACTACTACTCCAGTATATTTGTAGCACACTGATATTATGCATAGCTGAAATCCAATGTCTGATGCACTCACTTAGTTTTGTTGCCAGTCAACAAATGCAATCAGCTATGCCCACATCTCTCATTGATATTACTCTAATATCTCATTATTCAGCTTGTACTTTAAAACTAGGGCACTCGCTAAATTTACAATTCTGCATTGTAGCACGCTATGGTTTTAAGAGGTACAATACATACCATACACAAGCAGGAAGTCATTCTGTAGGAATATATCAGGTCTGACCAGGGAAGATGTCAGTTTATTGTATACCGGTATCTTTGAATTTCGTTAGATTGATTTTTAGTTTCAAGATTCATTGCTTTTGCAGTAGCCTAGTGCTGGAAACTAGAAACCTCCGCGACATAAACTTCACAAAGTGAATATATGACTGCAGATTTCATGATGGGGAAAATGTTATGAATCACAGAAATCCAGGTGAAATTACGTTAGAGTTAATGCTCATTTTGGCTTTCAAGAGAGGGTATGCAGGAATAGGAATGCTTTTTTTCTTTTTTCCTTTCTTTCTGGGGTGAGTTCTTTATTACACGTCAAGGTTAGTGTTGCGCTCCACTTGTTCAAGTAGCCATAGGGGACATGCATGGGCTCAGACAGGGAGGTTGCACCAATTAGCAAGGCGGCTCTTTCGAGCAAATGAATGCAAAAGATGAGTTACAATTCTCATACTCTTGCAGGTACATTGTAGACAATTGTCATGGTAACGAGGTGGCATCAAGGTTATTTTGGTAACCTTTTAGGGCTATGGGCATGATGCCTGCTTCTTGTAGATGTTATGCATGTACATGTACAGCCATTGACAGGAGTGAACTAGCACCTGCACTTCATGTTTTACTATTTCACAAAACATAGATAAGTTAGTATGTGAAGGACGTATATTGCGCGCTGCCTACTTTTTACATACCCACTATTCATTAATTTGATATATACAAAAACCATGGTAGTTTACTGCGACATCTGATCAAGCCTTTAGAGTAAAAACAAATAACAAAACAAAACAAAATAACTTCTACTTCCAGTCTACTTCCAGTAATCTGAGTTCATGGCAAAAACTGCATGGTAAGACATCTACTGTACATCTGTGATGATTTATGACTCTACATTGAAAAAAAAGACTGCTGCATATTTTAAAAGGTTAATGATCCTCCATTGTCAGTGTACATGAAGACCTACATTTAGGTCGCGTGTGGACAATTTGTGACAAATTGGTGACAATTGGTGCATAATGAAACATGTACGATTTATTCTGGGCAGATGGAGAAAAAAAGCCAAATGTCAAAGAAAAGAAAAAAATGTGGAGCGAACATTGTGTACATTTGCCTCTTGTTGGAAATGTCATCACTCTCCCATTAGAGTAAGATTTAGAGGATCCCTCTGCAGCATCAAATACCATCCAATACTCTCACCCACGTTCGTTGTACCGGAGACCCGAAAAGTAACAGAATTATCTACCCAGAATCATCAACACTTTTCAGGCCTGTTTCTACCCAAGGGCTATAAACCGCTTTGATATACACTTCAATTTTTTTTTAAAACTTCAAAGTACTACAGAGAGACAGTTAGCCTATATCAGCAGATTGAATCGGATGCGACAATATGGTATAACAATTGATCATATGTACCTTGATTTCAGCATGTAGAATGCTTGTACCAATTTTGGATGGTACAGTTACCTTAAACCATAAACGGTTTACTGTTAACAGAGTTGTTTCTACTCAGCTTAGACAGCAAGGATACCTACAGGTGTAGAAAGAAAATTAATTTCATTGATTTGTTGATATTATAAAGTGCATTTTCTTTATTCACAAAGTATATTTCACAAACCTGGTTAAAAGTTGTACAATAATTTACAGCTGCATCTACTACATTACATGTACATGTTACTGCAGTTCAATGTTGGCTCTTGGCAATGTTTAAAACCGGCTTCAATGATAACAAAAGTTGAATTTAATATCTGGAAAGGCAGAATGCGAAACTTTACCTTCAAGCTTCTTTATTTTCAAATGTGCATGTAGGATTAACTAAAAAGACAAGATACTGTTAGTGTAAGTACAAAGTAATATTGGAGGATTTATTCTTGACATTTATGTTTTGTGTTTAAACTGTACTCACAAAGCAATACAAAGCAATACTCCAGTGTACACTTACATGTATATGATTCCAAAATTGTAATCAATGATTCATCCAACGAGTGGCTAGTCACAGAGGTAATTACCATAAATTGTTGGTTTGGAGCCATGCTCTAATGACCCCTGGTGCTAATAACCCATGTCTTAGAGGGTTATAAATACCAGTTTTATCAAGAGAAAGAGAGAGAGAGAGAACCGTACTTTGCATATGTACATGTAGCTCTTGTGCTATAATTTGGAATTGGAGGAGTATGTACAGGTGTACATTGTAGCACATCCTTAAAATTCTAACCGTGATGTTCATACATTTCACATTACACTTTAATGGTATGGTATACATAGAACTATTTTATGAAAGATTTTTTCCCCTTAGTGTTCCACTGGTTAATTTTTTTTTTGAAGTAATTGCCTTTACCATGGCAACTCTAGAATTTGTAGGGTTCATGGCTGATTATGTGGTTTTCTTCAGGCCTTCCTTGTTTTTGGTAGCAAAAGGGTGAGTGAACATGTACATGTATGTAACAAGCTACATAGTACATGTACATGTGCATTACATGTACAGCAAGCAAAAGCTTAAACTGTGCAGAAAGCTAGAAAATCTCGTAGGACAGGGGGTGGGGGATGGGAGAGAAAAGGTAAAAAAAACTCACAAATTATTCACTTTTTTTTCTCTCCAAAAACAGGATCCATGTGGTATCATCTGTGCTGTGATGACCTATCTGCTGATTGGCTACGGTCAGTTTGCCGTCAACGTGGTGCTGTTACTACCGGCAGGGATCCAGCCCTACACAGTCATCCATGGAATCCTCTTCAATTTGTTTGCTATCTTCGCTGCAGTCTCACATGCAAGATCCATGCTCACAGACCCAGTAAGTAACAACACAATTAGTTTTATTTGCTTCATTAACATTAGTGTCACTGGATGTCTTTATAGTGCTTTTATCCACCACACAAGGTGCTCAAAGCGCTACGATTTTGCTCTGGCTCTAGCTGGTCTACAAATGTTGGTGCCCACAACATTCAAGGAGTTCCTCCTACACCTGGGTGGATAGTGGCAAATGCAGATTAATGCCTTGCCACAGGACATCATCAATGTTATACACCCTTCCATGGGATAGAATTATCCGGACGTTGCAGATTATAGTGGAGATTTATTGTCATTGAACCTACTAACTTTTGAGTTTTGACAAAGTTATTTTTGGCCTTTTAAAGTTTTATTATATTTTTTCAAAAACACACTTGGTAAAGGTGATCATTCCATCTAATATCAAATGTGATAGAACAAATATATTGTACCAGACCCTTTTTTTTGTAGATTAAAAATGTATTCCTCACTTCAGTTCAGAGGATGACAAAATTAAATGCTTAGCCTTCCTAATGGTGTAATTAATGGTACATGTAAATATAAAACTTGTACAAAGTTGCTGTGCAACGATGACTTGGATCTGCAAGATCAACTTGATTTCAGTGGTTGAGAGGTATGCCCAGTAGTAACATTGTTTCAGAATTCAGTTGAATGACAAAATTTGATTTCATCTTGACTACCAGAAAAGACATTTTGTAAAGTTAGTACTATAAGCTATGCCAGGGGTATATTCACCATTTGTACGTGGGAAACACTGATGAAAACTGCAGCTGTGACAATCTCAATTGCTGGGTTCATTTATAAGATAAATTACAGTCCAGCTTTCCAGAATAAGGAACACAGAAAAGTCTAGTACAGGGAGAATCAGGGACCAAAACTTTGCTGAACATGGATGAGGAGTCTATTTTAAGCGAAGACACTGCTTGTTCACATGGGCTGCGTTAAACTGTGGTGGATCACAGTAGGTTTTTTATTCTTTCTTTTCATTGTAGTGCAATTAAACATTTATTTATCTTATAACACATAGATGCATGGAACCTTTGTTGCACACAGCTAATGTACTTTTTCATCTCCACTTGCCAGTCATTTGTATACATGTACAGCAGTATTTACCGGTAAATAAAATTGTTTTGGAAGACTGGGGGCGTTTAACTGCAGTATATGTAAAGAAGCCCCTATAAGGTGACAGTTCTTATTACACCCTTGGAGTTTATGTAAACTTTGTTTCCACAATTAGGAAGCAGGCTGAACTTCTTCCAACTTCAAGTTTGATGTTGACTGAAAAGACATCTGTTCCTTATTCTGACATCTCCATCAGGATTATAATCACTTCCCCAAGTGTCCGAAGAGAATACAGGAATATGCTTTTATGATCCTATAACTTGAGTAAGGGTGCATTCAAGCAATTTGTCTTCAACGCTGATTCTCGCTCATTTCAAGCCCAGCCACTGCTCATCACACTGTGCAGTTTGACCCAGGATGTATAGGTCAACTTCGCCGCGTGCTTTCTGAATTTGTTTACGGTCGACTGTCGGCCAAACTGGAAGCAGGCCACGATAATGACGTTATAGAAACATGATTGAGACCTCTTTTCGTTCTAGCGATTTTAGCATCTTTTACAGCGTTTCATGTTTGTATTCTGAAACACGTTTATTTATACGACCGACGAAAAACCACTAGAAATCGCTTTAAAGCAACCATGTTTTTAACTAAACGTCTTTGAAAACCGTGTTTGTAGGGTGTCACTTGAACGCACCCTAAGTGGTTCATGTTGTTTTGTATGTTCTTTCGGGTTTAAAAGTACTTTAAGTAAACTTTCCTTAACTACTGTACATGTATGTCCACACTGTCCTAATAGCACCAGCTAAACTTCTTAGTTTATGGTCTGTCATGTGAACCTAAAGTGAGTTGTGTAGAGAAGCAGTTGCTGAGTGTGAACTTCCCAGAGCTGCGGAGAAGCTATGTTCATGAAAGAGGATCTTCTGATGAACAGATGGAGGTGGCCTTGGAGACAAATTACAATGTCTGGGGAAGAAGAACATCGAGTAAAGAGCTGAAATGAGTTTTGTCAAGGAAAACACAGCAAAGTTTTTAATGACTTGAATGAATAAGACATGGCTTTTAATTGGAAATCTTCCCCCCTTGTGATCCATATAAGTTAGTAACGAAAATCAATAAAGCTGTCTTGAACGTCCTGCCCTTGTTGTGAAGATCAGCAATAGACAGTGTGCCGCTTCTGCTCAATTGTCTGTTGATATCATTCTAGACACGCTTTGAATTGAGAGGGTCAGAAGTTCATAAATCTGAACAAGGAATTTGTCAGTAATAAAGCATTAATATAAGTTCAATTATGTAGCCTACATTTGTTAAATTTGTTGGTCACTATCTCCCTTACATGTTTGCGTACCTTTGATTTGCCGCCAGCAATTGAACTTCAAGAGAAAACATGTTTGTGCTGTTTATCAAAGCTAAATTAGATTTTCAATTGATGGCTTTTGCTTTTGTTGGGCCAGTACCAGGATAAGTATTTATATTATTGGAGTGGTAATTCATTTGAAAAAAACATCCCCATGATTTAGAATCTGAAAATGTATTAGCTCCTTAATTTGTACATGTATGCGTATAATGGATTTTTAAAAGCTCCTTGTAACTTATGCATACTAGAAACTGTATTTTCAATTGAAAAGAAAGTATTAAATAGTCAACTGAATCACTGCCTAACTTCAGACTTTTGAAAGATGTACATGTACATGTAGGTACATGTTGAGCGACTAGAGTTGAACAAATTGTGTATTTGGAAAAGGTGTTTGATTGTTAAAAAGATACTTATTGCATGGATCTCTACATCGCCGTAAAGGAATACTTACAGTATTATTCATAAATTAACATATCCTTTATGTAGGGCTTGGCAGTCTAAGTGCCCTGGACACAAGGGTGCCTAAATTTAACGTCCAAACACCCCCATTTTTAAAATAATTTTTACATAGGGCTCGTGCACAAAGACTGGGAAAAGTATGAACTGGAATCCCTACCAAAAAAGTTGTAAATGCAAAATGTCCAAAGCATGAGGCTTTTATACTTCATTTCTTTGAAATTCATTTTAGGGATGGGTTTCACATCTCAAAAATCATCTCTCACCTTCTGTCATTACAGTTCATTAGATTTCCATGTAGGCTTGAGCCACTCGTCCTGTATTCAGTCATCACTGAATCTGAGATCAACGCTTCTGAACTACATGTACAAATATATTTCCTCGCTATCACGATGGACCACTTACATGTACAAACCTCCAGAGTGAAAAAAAGACCTAGACATCCATCTTTATCTTCATTGGTTGGTCTATTCCTGGGGTATCAACTATCAGGTTGTTCATTTCACCCTCATCCATTTGCACGACCCTGTCAGCGCTGATCCCTCTTTTTTAGATGTTCTGTCCTACGTAGCTGGGATGTGTTTGCTCAGGAGGTGATGGTTAAATGTAAGAAGTAGATCAAGCACCGAACTTCAGTGATT
This sequence comes from Hemicentrotus pulcherrimus, assembly GCA_003118195.1. Lineage (NCBI taxonomy): Eukaryota > Metazoa > Echinodermata > Echinoidea > Camarodonta > Strongylocentrotidae > Hemicentrotus > Hemicentrotus pulcherrimus. The sequence continues at coordinate 293,221 of BEXV01000247.1, read as the reverse complement.
CGCAGTCTTTGTCCTATACGTAAGGGAGACCTCCTCGTGAGGTTCAGATTTGCTCAACTTGATTGATAAGAGTGCATTTGTATGTTCGTACAGTTAGGAAGATGAATAGAGCCACATCACCCATCATTGGCAATACCTTTTCCTCTGCTTTAAGGTCATGGATGATTCTATCAGGTGAAAGAGGTTCTTTCACACCAGGGGTAATATCCTATAAAGAAATGTGAAAAGAAAAAATGTATAGCGATTGGCGCATTTACTGTTATTAAATACATGTAGAGATGCTCATTTGGTGAGGAAGGCCCTAGGTTATGTGGCATTCAATTGACAGGTTGACCCTACAAACTGAACATACTAGTACATTCTAATTCTCTATCAAGTTCTTATGCAAATCAAAGCCCAACCTTGTTGCACATTGACTGTAAGATATTTTGACCTACAAAAAATTGTTATATGACGTTCACTTTACAATAATGGGGGCTTTTCGATTTGCACGTTCACCAGTGGACTGCGACGTATGCGGTCACTTTTGAAGCAGTGTGCATGCGCATCGACGAGCTTGTCGTTCGTATCAGAATTATCGAATGCGTTTGCCCTTGTTTTGACATTGTTCGCAAACTGAGACGAGTCATGTTCGTAGGCAAGCTTTTGTAGGCACGAAACATCACATTGAAGTCACAAAATGGACCCAATTGACCTTATTCTAGAACCGGAGAGTGGTGGAAGCGTGAATTCTCTTAAATTAACACATTTTCGTGTCTGTAATTTCTCTTAAATCAAAATTGTTGCAGGAAAATTCATGAAATGAACACATTTTAGATATGCTTCGCCAATCTGTTGCAGGACAATTTTCGAGATCAGTCCCATGCACCGAGTTAGGTGTGTTGGATCTTTAGCTTTTCGATCTATTTCGCTCTCACTATGCAGAATAATTCATAAAATGAACACATTTTATTTATGCATCGCTAATCTGTTGCAGCATAATTTTCTAGTATAGTTTCTGCACCGAATTTGGTTTTTAATCTTTAGCTATTCGATCGAGTTTTGCGCTCACTAAGCGAGCGTCGTAGTTGTGTGAAACCGAAAAGTTAACGAACAACAGTCAGCGTGCCTCATCAACCCTGCTTAAAAAATGACCGTATACATCGCAGTCCACTTATGATCGAGCAAATCGAAAAAGTCCCTAATATATCTCCTTGTCTGAATGGAGATGTCCAAAGTTAAACCAAGGTCTTTTACCCAGAAGACCTTATGTTTGACCAGGAGTTGATTGGTAAATGCTGAAAGAACAGATGTACAGTAGGGGAAATCTTCAGAAACAGAGACTCCTGAGTCTTACAGTCCATGTTTGACCTTACAAAAGCACCTTCCCTGGCACACATTTATTGAAGCTATACCCCACCAGCATTTTGGGCCTTCTTTAATGAAGTACCGGTATGTTATGCAGGGCTTAACATTAACTGAAACATTTTGGTTGCTCAACATAGAACCATAAGTATATAAAGTTTGGTTCATCTATTCATTACAGCTACCATATAAGGGTCAGGTAACATTATCCAAAAATCTTCCCCCATGTTTTGACACTTTTCATATTGCTAAGATTTCATCTGACATTGAGCACAACAAAAATACAAAAATTTCATGCTACCTTTATTAGTTTTCATGCAAAGAAAGTGACTTGTTTAACATTTCTTCTCAGTTTATACTTTACTAATAAGTGGTAACATTTAGTTTCCACTTTTTATATGTATCATTCAGTCTAATATACCAATTTTGTACCTTATTTATTACATGTACATGTACATCTTTGGAAAAAAATAATACTGGAATTACATATCTGAAGAAACAAAAGTTATAGAATCTTAAGCCCGGTTTAAATTTTCTGCTGGAGTTTATAGAGTTTGTAGACAGATACGGATCAATGAAGTTAGGAAAAGGGAAGGAAATCACATCTTTTCTACATAATTAAACTAGTGAGAAAAAACACACATACAGTATAAGATATCGTAATCCCTTGGTGCACATTATGGTGAGCATCTTGTTACCTAAACAGCCCTCGGAGACCCTATTTATTAATCAGGATTTGCCTCTCACCTTACAGTAAACAGCTCTCCCTCTCGCTCTCAGCTTCTTCTTATAACTCATGCTAAATTGCTCAATCCTATTATACGGCTCCAGAGGCTTTCCAGTTTGGATGCATTCAGGCTCTGCTAGAAACCTGATATACCAGATATGACTACCGGTATTTGCCTTACATCATAGCCTAGGAAAGCTTATCATCTGCTCAGGGCCATTAGAGTGCTAATTTTGTGTAAAGTTTTATGATTTAATGTCCTTCTGGCAGTAGCAGTCGATGTGATGGGAATCTAAGCAGGCATTTTAGTCGAGGAGTTCGACATTTAAGAAGATTTTTTTTTGTGCTTTTAGATCATTAAATTCAAGGATTTTACTGAAAATGAAGCTGTTTTTCTTGGGCCTGATTTAGCTGAATTCTGTTAAATGATTTATGGAATAACAATAAAACCGTGAATAGACGTTTGCATCAATAAAGGAAGCACTTCAAAACATAAAAAAACACTATACTTATAAATCCTTTTTAATGAAAAAAAATGTTTGAGCTAAAACTGTAGCAAGCTTAATACCTGATATGGATAGAGGACTGTCAGTTCAATATTCAAAATACTCAGCGGCCTCAATGTCATTATCATTCTTAATATTTATTCAGTGAGAATACTCATAGGGCTTAAGATACTTGCTTATATTTTGTGGAATATCCATGTAACTTAAATTAGAAAAACCTTGATGCACACTAGTAAGATCAGCTTTTCAACGCGTTGTTATTTCACGCCTTTCTTGCTTTTGCTTTCGTCAAAACCCCCCCATGATAAACCAAGCCCTTTAGAGTCTTCTGACTGCTTTAATAATCTACCATGTATATAGTTTTTAAAAAAGAAGAGAAAAAAGGGACATGAGAGAGAGAGAGAGTGAGTACAGTGTATCAGTGGAAGAACTCTGGATAGGCATCAAAGCCATTACAGCCTGTCAGCAGGATTCAATTGGCAGAGTGGGAGGCTGGAGATAGAGAGGGAGAGAGAGAGAGAGAGAGGGAGAGGAGAGAGAGAGAGAGAGAGAGAGGGAGAGAGAGAGATAGGGAGAGAGATAGGGAGAGGTTGAGCTAAATACATGTACGTAGAAAATTGGTGTGCAGGGTTAGGGGTATGGGTGAGAGAGGTGGGGCGCTTGATGCAGCTTTAACGCATTATCTACTCGAGTGTGTGAGAAGTTTGGTTGAGAGATGAGGAAAACTGGTTACAGGGCTGAGCAAAGAGGCAGTGATGGAAAGACAGACAAAGAGAGTGAGAGAGAGAGAAGCAGCCTTCCAGAAATACAGAAGACAGAGAGAAAAATCAGATTAAATAAGAAAAGAAAAAATTCTAGCATTTTGCTACAATACTATCAGCCTCTCAAATCTAGTTTACAGAGGTGGTATAGTAAATAGCGTTAAAGTGGTACATGTATAATGTACATGTTTGATGTATATACTACATATTTATAAATAATGTTCATGTCCTAATTGTATAAATGAAAAACAATTATAGTTGTATTCTACATTCATTCAGGTTTCCATTTATATCAAGTTGTATTTTCATCTGATAGGGTCTTTAAGATATGGAGCTGGTTAATACACATACTACCTCAATTAGTCTCAATGTTACCTAAACTTACATTCATACGTGGCAAACAGAATTTCTACTTTAACAAATATCAATAACTACTTTGCCTTTTGCATTCTGGACTTGTCTTTTCATGCCACTATTTTTGCTCAGCTACCTGATGGGGGGAGAAATAAAAATCATTGAATATGAGAGCAGAGTCAAACTCAAAAGCAGGCATCTATAATGCAGTTTTAATTTTTGCTCCACTTCTCGAGTTAAATTCATATTAGATTAGAATTCAATAACACTCCTTTGGTAAGAGTAACTGTGTTTGATGGGGAGTTTTCCCCAAAAGAGTTGATACCTTATTAACACCTTATGTAGCAGGAAGGACATTTCTATTAATTTTTCATCTTGTCAAATCACCCAATCAGAAAATAATTAGGGGATTTTACTGGCCCCCAAAGAATGTAGTCAGTTTTTCATTTATTGTCTCATGTACACTCATACTGTACATAAGTATTGCAATTATATTTTTTATCTAAAGAATCAAATTTCAAGATCGAGGAAAAAGCTATCTTCAGTAGATATTAAAACAGTGTGGAAGTTATGAACATTCAGTGTATGTCCAAAAACAAAAACAAGAAAACAAAATCAATTCTTTTCTTGAAGGCACTTGCAGGTAATGGCATGCACATCACAGTCATTCACATCATTACAACAACAAAAAAACAACAGTAAAAGATAACTTGCATTTTTCATATAATATTTTGTTTTCTTCATGAATGTCTTCTGATATTTAGGTCAAATTTGTCCTTTTATGATCCTATTCTTGCCTATTAGACTAACTAAACAATGTTTGTATTTTCATTTCATCCAATATGCTCTTCATTTTTGTCATTGATAAGGTGAAGAGATTTGTTTGATAATTTTGTTGTTGGAGCTTTCAGGTTGTAAAACCAACCAAGCTCTGATCATAAAAATGAAACTATGATCCTTAACCTTTTTGCTCTTCAAAAAGATATAAGCAGCAAGATACTGATTTTTTCCCCTGTCTCTACAATTTATTTTTACATTGGGAACTAGTGCGCAGATATGAAATTCAAGTCCTCCAATTCCTGTATACAGGCAATGAGATATTTATGCATAGATAGCTGATAGAAGAAATTTCTTTCCATAGCAACAGTGGCTCATGCTTACTTTCTATGGCAACGTGGAATATATTGTAACATGCGTAGAATACTGAATTATTAAAACTTTTTTGCCTTAGTTAGGCCTTGCACAGAATATATACAGCACTTGAAAATAAGGGCATTAAAACAATCTAGTTGTTGCCTGAGTTGGCTATTGCTTTTCAAGTGTTCCATGAACTAGTTTCTTTCTGATGTCAACAATATGAGTATTTACAATGTACATGTAATTTGATAATTTACTGTAAAAGCTGTTATTTTTCGCGTGATTAATTTTTTTGCACTGAGCAACCCCAAAACATTTTCGCAGGTTCTTGAATTCGTGTTGCACGCAATACAGCCCATTCAAATCAGGCATAAGAAGTCATGCTTAAATTTTCGCAAGTTCTAAAATCCAGCTTCCGCAAGTATTTCTGCTTTTACAGTAGTTGGATTGATGTAAAGCTGACACTTAAGCAGACATGTGCATGGCTATAATAATTAAAGCTGTCAAATATGTTATCCTTCAACCATTTTGAGGTTTAGCAAGTATTTTATATGTTGACTTCCCAAATTTCATTTCATTTTCAAATAATAAGATTTACAAATTCATTTATGGTTCTAGCCACTGGAATGTGATATTTTTGGAAAAATTTGCCTCCTGATTATGTAGGAAAATCTTTAAAGAATTTAGGAATCGAGAGTTCTAGAGAGAGAGA
>BEXV01000247.1:269215-287235 GCA_003118195.1 Hemicentrotus pulcherrimus | reverse complement strand
GGGAAAATAAGCTACATGTATAACACAGATGGCCAAGATACATGTTGTTAAGTTAGCAAAAAAAGATTGAGGAATGAGGAAGGTACTGTTGAATGTACATGTACATAGAGAATACTTGAGAATCGTCATCACTAGTTCTGCGAGTGCAGTTGAGTGCATGTAGGCTAAAGCTTGTGCCAGTTGGCAAAAGCAGAGATGGAAGAGGGATAGGAAGACTTTTAAAGGAAGAGAAGGAAACCATGAGGCGAAGGAAAAGAAGGAGTAACAGACTCCCCGAATGGTCAAGGTGCCATATTTTCTGACGTGACATCTGCACATCTGGACTCCTGGGTTTGCTTCTTAAAGACACATTCCTCCTGAGTCCCTTACCAAGTTCATCTAGACATATGAATTATTGATGCTGCTTCACTCGAGCAGAAACACAGAAACAAATCCTTCAGGCGCTCTCTGAAAATGAAGCTAGAGAGCATGATGCAGGTCAACTCTCCCAGTTTTATGCTCAGAAAAGAAGAAACCGATAGGGCAGAAGAGGAAAGAAAATCGAGGTATTTTGTTAGGGTTGAGATGGTGCTGCGGCTATCCGCACAGAGGCAGAAGTAAATGGTGACGATGATATGGCGGTGTCGAGACATTGGGATCACTTAGCGTTGATTGTTTTTCTATTGATCGGCGGCCTTTAGTCATTCTCCTCACGTTAGTCCTGGGTCGATACTCTTTCGTTGCAGAAGGCGTTGATACTCAAAACCCACCTCTCCCGTTATGCTCTTGCTTAATATAGGGGAGGGGGTTGCTAGGCAGGGAAAGTATCAGTCAAGCCTCATTTACCAGCGAACTAAATTGAATGGCTTTAAGGATTGATGAATTTCAGGATCTTTTAAAGTTAACACAGCAAATGCAGTTTTCTAGGAAGTTTATCCTTGTAGAATAAATTCTGTTTAGACTGTCTATCTTTATCTCTTGAAGACCACATGCTATAAAAGAGCAAGATGGCTCAACATATACAGGAGATAAAATCAATCATGGTGCTTTACTTACTTTTAAGAGCTGTCTTACATCTTCAAAAACTGTGGTGATATTACATTAATATTTTGTAGTGCCATATTTAGTGTTGATCTTTAAAGCCTGGGTGATGTTACAAAACAAAAAGATGGCTATAACTTGCCTCTTCTGCAGTGTGCACTTCCAGTTCTCTGGTAGACTTCATGCCCTGAGCTCCTGCATTTTCCTTTTAATACAAGGCTACTGACACCGCACTCTAAGTTCGCCTGTCTATAGATACAACCTAGGCCTATATTCTCTATCTCTACCGGTACTTTTATAAGAATCAGTGCCAAGTAAAGATGCTCCCTTATCCTTTGAAAGAGTTTGTCACACTTTTGTCACACTTTTGTCACATTTTTGTCACACATATCCTATTAAACAGGTGAAGAGGGACAGAAAAGAAGAACATGTTGTACAACACTATTAGCAAAATAATATCTAGCTTGCCTAAAAATCCACACAATGTATATACATTATTTATGAATCAGTGTCCATAATCTTCTGAAACCCTCCCATACAATCAAGGTTTATTTCTCTGCTGGATATATACCTTCAGAGTTGTAATCAACTGATCGTACTTTCATATCTGGAAATATTCTTACTTTAATCAGCCATCCATTTTTCAATTCTCTTGATATTTCTATTTTCCTCTCGAAATTCATTTCACTTTACTTTCCTCACCAAGAAGAAAACGGCTCATCAAATTACCATGCAGGATGTGTAATGGATGAATAGTTGATGCTTGTGTGGCGACAAGCGCTCGCAATACAGTAATGATGTTGTTACTGTCCGGAAATGGATTCTGATGAGAGATGATGGGAAGAAAAGGGATGGGAGATATAGGGCACCCTGGGTATTATCCTGTTACCTTGATACGGCCCACCAGACCGCAGGCAGCCCGGCCTTTTCGTCAAAATATGCTTCAATTTGCCCCTGTAAGAGCTGCATTTTGAGCTTGATTTGGCTAATTCAGCAGGTAAATAACAGTTGGTAATTGAATTGGCAGCCCATTGTAGCTCGCTCTTTTTAACCATGGCCAGGTTCAGATATACCCTGGAGTTAATAAGTATTGTGGGGTTGAACTGATGGATGGTTGAGTAATGATGAAACGAGATGATGGAGCTGTATCAAAGAGTGGTCTTCAGTTAAGTGTTGAAATTGTTGATTTGTCCATCTATCCATACTAATTTTTGTATGGATGTAAGCCACTACACCTCAATATTGACCCCTTGGTGCTTTACAAACAGGTTCATCCGAGTCGACTGACAACCCAGAAGTCCAACAGCCAACCAGACTGACAATACAAAAATACATACATTATAAGAGAAGAAGTCAGTCTTGTGGGCTTTCAGTGGGCCGAACTTGTCGATCTAGTAGACCCTCTGAAAAGTGGTTAGGAGGCCCATGAGCCCAACAATTTTTTGGGTTAAGGGAACTGTTGGTTTTGGTGGTTGTTGATCTTGTGGGCTGTGACTTAACAGACATCTCTCCTGTGTGAACTTTCAAGACTCAAATTTTGAATTTTATGTTTAGATTTTTACCTCTGGCAAGACGTTTATCTACATTTGCTTCTCTCCACCCAGGTGTTTAATGTGTAGTACCGTACCGGTAGGATGTGAAAGTTAATGTGGTTGTTTTTACATGTGTGTGCTTGTATAATGTGCCTAGCCGGAAAACTCCCCAATGAGCTGAAATTGCGCACTGTCGTGTGCAGACTAGCAATCGTATCCAATAATTGGGATAATAATAATAACCATTTTGAAAGTAATTTGAAATGTAGTTTCAAGCGCTGTACAAATGTGACTACCGGTACTTATGTTATTATTATCACTGTATATTGTAAATTGTGCGAGTAATATCTCCAACAGGTACACACTTTTCAAAGAGAAAGAGAGGGGGAGAGAGAGAGAGAGAGAGAGAGAGAGAGAAAGAAAGAAAGAAAGAAAGAAAGAAAGAAAGAAAGAGAGAGAGAGAGGAGAAATAATCATATGAACTGTGATCTCAGGATGTGTAGTGCGAATCAACCTGGTTTGATTAAAATGTCTAGTATGGAATCCATTCCAAGGGCACTTTGATCGAGGTATAGATGACACTTCACAAGGTACTAGTGTACTTTTAACAGTGTGATGTGGCTTATTTTATTAGTGAAGTGAAAAAGGCTATCTGATTTCATTAGATCTCTGCATTTACATTGGTCTTTTACTTGGATATTTCATACGCAGCATGTACAAACAATGTATATGTACATGTGCAGGTTAGTGCTAATTTAGGCTAATTTGTTTTCATCGATGACTTTTTATACAAAGGGACTGTGTGGCATTTATTTCTCCTCAAATATTAATAGTTATGGATTATAAAGCATTGTTTTTAGTTAATGGATATCGATGGTAAAATGTTATCACCCCTTCAATCTCATTCTTTAACCTTTTTATATGACCGATATGGATGACTTTATGAGGCAGATTTGCTTGGATGCTGGTAATCTGTTACATCGCTTACAATCTGTACTCATCTAGTAGAATACCATTCTATTCAAATATCAAACATTTTGTCATAAAATCTAATAGTGATTGAGATGGAGAACTGGAGGTTGATTACCAGCTGTAAAATGACCATATCAATAATATTTCTTTTCAAATATTGATAAAGTCATCAGGGGGTGGGCCTGGGGAAGCATACACGTAGTTAGCCTTCAGGGCTACAAGAAGCATAAGGATAATAGAAGTCTTCAAATTAGATAGTCTAACCCAGACCCCCCTAGAATGTCAATCTGTATGATGTTTTTGTACGAGTCTATTTGATATACTTTATCAGATTCAAGATGTAACGTACTTAAGAATTTAGGTATGCTAAATGTCCAATGTAACTACTGGTAAAGCTTTGCAATAAGTAACTGCATTGGTCATATTTTCCCCCCAAAAAAATCATAACTCTGAAGGTTTATTCACCCGAAGGTTTATCTACATGTATATAAAAGGGTTGTTATTCCACTGTTCAGGATACTGAGTTTTGGTTTATTACTCTGGAGGTTTGTTATTCTGCAGGTTCATTTATCCAAAAATGAAATACATGTATGTACATATACATACATGTAGGTTCATCATTTTGTAGGTTAGTAATTCCAAAAGTGAAATAGAGTCCTTTATTACTTATGAACCTCGAGAATATCCTTCAGAATATCCTTATTCCATTTTGGAATTAAGATTCTTTAGGTAACCAGAGATTCAAAATATAAATGCAAGGAATGATACTTCCCAAGTAAACTAATGCATTCTCCAATCTCCAATCTCCAATCTCCATGCTCTCTATATGCTCTGTGTATAAATAAAGCACAAATTGATGTGCCAATTTGTGTGGCTTCCAGACTAATCACAGTTTAGTGATCAGCGGAAATGATGCCATTGATACTCCGGTAATATTACATTTGAAAAACAAATTGACGAAAGCTACGCTCGATATAAGCAATAATACAGCAGTAGACATATTAGCTCAGAGATGTCGCCGGCTAATACTGCATCCACATTCCTGCCACAAGAGGAACTGTAATTTTGCATTGTATGGTGCATGACCATTAGCATCATTCAAATGGATTATTTGGCATACTGTACTCATGATTTGTTATTGCAAGAAATGCAAGATGCATGGTAGTGGTATTCTGGGGTGTACGGTATTTCACCAATTAAAGATAAACTTGAGTTCTGGTAAAAAAAGAAAATGAATTCTCACAGAACCAAACATAACTTACACTGAATGTTCAAGATTACAAATAAATGTCTTTGCCAAACAATTTAGGTCGAAATGTATAGTACTGGCTGAGTAATGGGCATAGAAAGATAAGGAAATCAAGGTAAGTAGCCTCGGCACCATTTGTGTAGTCCTATATACATCTTTCTGTGTACAGTGCTTGTTACTTTACCAAGACTGGGCCAAATTTATTATAATTTTGATGACTCCAGAACCTTGCAGTACACTCCAATACTTACATGCTACATGATCAACTTTTTGATCCATTCCACACCTTAATGTGGGAGAGTGACACAGGCATCGCCTTAAAAACTTTAACAACAACAACATCAGGAGTTATTTTTACATGTACATGTAGCTCTCCCAGTTTTGGGTAGCTATAAGGGTCCTTTATGTTTAATATGCATGTTACCACTGGTTTCATGAGAAAAAGACATTATACCTCCAACTTTTGAAAAATTAAAAGAGGCGTCCTTTCTTTTTCACCGTTATTAGAGTCATGGGAAGTTGCTCATCAAATGGTTATTTGCAAGAATATATGCTCTAACTTAAACTAATCTGAAAAAGAAAAAAATAAGGAGCGTCCCATCATTTAACTGGTTGGCAATAAAACAGTGAGTGGCACACCTCCCCCCCCCCACCTGTTTGATTCCATTGCCGCCAGCCTGTTTTTGAGCTATTGGAATAGATTCCAGTATATCGCCCTCGCAATGAGACCACATTTTTCATCCTTCTAGCAGAAAGAAGATATTTTTAGCAGTAAATTGGCCCTCCTTAGATGAGATTGATTAGCCATGGTATGATGGCTACTTGTAATTGAAGCTGAAAATGCTTGATTGAATGTCCAATTTAGCATGTGTAGTGGATGGAAAAGATTCTTCATGAAATTGGAATGGTACGCGTGTGGAATATGGGTGAGGGATGGAATGAATAATAGAAGCAATGAGGATGAATTGGCAGTGGATTTGACACACTTAGTGTACATCTTGTGTGAGATTGAGGTATATTATAGTGGTCGTGAATATATAGCAAATATGATGGAAAAGGAGACATGTACTCATTATTAAATGCATGAATACAGAGGAAAATTATCAAAACTGAATTGACACCTGCATTACCATATATGAGAGTAGAAAGAGAGAGAAAGAGAAAGAGAGAGAGAGAGAGAGAGAGGGAGAGGGAAAGGGGGGGGGGTTAATTTAGAAGACAAGGTTGCTGAGGGAGATGTTTTTGTAGAATTTGTACACATAGAAAACAAGAAATTGTTTGTTTTAATCATAGGTGTCAAAGAGTCAGTGGAAAAGTGGAAGAGAAGTTGATACGTAATTAGGAGAAGGAGATGAAGAGAAATGTCACAGGGAATTAAAAATATATTTGGCATCAGCCACAAAGGGAGGGTGGGGGGGGGGTGGGGGAGAAGAGATTCAAAAGAGAATCACATGATAGTGCAATTACATGTACCGGTAGTTACAAGACTGCGATCTACTGTCATATACATATTTTCTAATTTAGTTATTTTTTAAATTCAAATTTTCTTCCACACAGATAGTGGCTTATCACGTTTCGCATAATATAACATATTCTCTGATTTTTCTTGAATAACATTACTGAAGGAGCATACATAAATACCACCTGCCAATATACAGGTTTCACCTTGTTTGACATCTTCCTTAGATGTGAATGTCTTACTAACATGGCAAATTGGCAATGCTAGTCTATCTTTACTAGTTCTTTCTCCTCTTCGAAGGCCCATTCACATATGCCTTGGTAAACCGGCGGCTTACCACCATAACAAAAAGAAGAAGAAGCATGCTGCGCTTCTCATTTATTTATCTCATAACACACTGATAAGTGAGTATGCACAGGACCTTTGTTCTGCGCAGCTGCTCTCTTTTAACCCCCCCCCCCTTTCCATTCATTTAGTACACATGAAGATGCTGGGCATTAATTTTGGCGTTCTACTTTAGCTTATGTGAACAATCCCCAATAGTTCATTGGCATGCACCATTATGGGAGGGTAACCAGGGTTAGTGACTTCTTGCCGTGGCATAGATTCACGATGCCCGAGTGGGCGACAATTCAATTAAATGTGTGTAGTGTTATTGTATTGCGTCAGCAGTAGTGACATTGTTTTGAAAAGTCCTGAATAGTACTAAGTGAGGTTGCATGTGCTTGTACTTTAACTCCTAAAAAGGTAGGGGGCAAAAATAAAGCAAAATTGACTCATTATGAAATTTACTTTTGGCATTAGTATATTTTGATGGGCAGTGAAACAAGAAAATAATGAAGAGGCATTACTGTGCCTTTTGGAGGAGATGGATTATGTACATTTCAATGCTTTTATGATAATTATTGGTTGTTTTATTTTTTATTTTTTTATAAAAATTGATAGTTGGCTTTAGATATGAAAAAGCAGTTCATTGAAGCACAACAATTATGAATTGTCATGTTGCTCAGTATATTTTGCCAACGAGACCAATGCACCTTTGTAGATTTGCAGCGCACAATTTTACCGGGACTCCAAAGGTTCGCGGAGGGAAGCTAGCCGGCTAGCTTTTGCCAAATCAACGCTAGGTCGGCTGCTGGCAAAATGAGAGTAACTATGATGGAGAACATCGTAGGTGTTCTTAACTTATCAATAAGAGAATTCTAAATTCTATTTGAGATTAAATAATAAACTAGACCCACAAACAAACCTCGACAGATCTCTAATGACTATTTGAATGCTTGTTATTTCTCCATTTGACGATTTGTTTTCTTGATCCTTCGATACATTTGTATGTAATTGTGTGCGCCATAGCACCATATAGCGATCGCATGAACATACATACGTATGTACGTGAGCTAGCCTATTGTAAAAATGGGCGCATTTTCACGGCAATCACTTGTGCCTCAAGAAATGCACACACTAAATACGAAGCAAGTAGAGAGCTCGTGTGCTGCAATTGTTTTGTGATTTTTGTATTTTTTCTGTCCTAATATTTTATGGGCGCATTTTGACGCCAAACACTTCAGCCTTGCCGTCTAGTTTTAGATGATTATAGGTGAAATTCGTGGTTTTATGAGCGCAAATTTGCGCCCTGCGCCCGCTTAATCGAATGCTTGGTTTGAATATGAGACATCAAATAATTCAGGATTAAAGAGCATTTAACTGTAATGATGTTGTGTGTATTGAACAGTACACCTGACATGTGAGATTTGGGCATATTCAGAGGGTCATAGTTAGTTTCTTTTGTAAAAATAAGTTAATAACACTAGGTTGTTAGTAACATTATGAAAAGATCAGTTGCTCTGTGTAGATTAGGAAAGGAAAACAAACCGACTGGTAGAGTGCAAAATAATACACATTAGTAGGAGAAGCTGATTGATATCAAGGTGTGCAGTATCCACAGACTCTAAATGATTGAGTTGATACTATCTGAATGCAACTCTTTCCTCTCCTTTTCCCTTTCCCTTTCATATTTTTTGTTATCTCTCTCTCTCACTCTTTCATTTTTGTGTTAGCCAACCGCTATTTCATTAGGCATTGTTTACGTATTATGTATACATGTATATTCTATGAACATGTTTTACTAATGACAAGGACGTCAGTTCATGCTGTGCCTATGAGTATGACTACCCCTTTTTTTCTACATGTATGTACGATTCCTTGTGACCATGTTGAAGATTTATGTATTTGTGATGATGTATATGAAAAATTGATAAACATCAATACATCAAGCTCAAACAGGATTAAGACCTGCCAGTACTGACACTTTCAGTGCTATTACTACGACCAATAAATGCACCGCTGTTGCTCATTTAATGGCTGCTATTGATAAACATGAACATTTGCTAGGGTTCTGAAATGATTAATAGGTATGTGCTATTAAAGTTGTTGATAAAAGCAATTATTAAACTAAGGTAGAAAGGGAAAGTTCTGTATGTACAGTAGTAGATATACCAGCATCAGGTAATTATATTTTCAGCTTGTGCGTTTGAGTATTTGAAATGAGGTTCAATTCTCAAATCGTTCCAAAATTATTGTAAGTATCTTCATCAGGAATTTGATTCCCCAAAGTTCAGGTAGTACCCTCCAATCTATTCATGAAATTCATAGGCCAGTTTAGAGACCATATTAAGTACTATTATATTTCCGGAGGGGCAGATTTCATAAAGGTCAATTATTTAGCTGCTGTTTATTTCAAGGATAGTGGTCAGTATTCAAGGTTATAATCTGGATATATGGCCTGCACGATATAGACATGACTTTTTAGTTGCAAATAATACTTTCTGATAGCCAGAGATGCGTTTACATGGTTAATATATGCATGTATAATGTCTGATGTTATAGAAATATTTTGTCTAAATTCTGAAAAGTAAAGTGAATTGGAAAGGATTTGTTTCTTAAATAAAGAAAAGAAAAGTGGTAAAGATGATAAGAGTCAAAGAGATAAGGGGGAAAAACAGCAGATATTGTATTTATAAGCCACATTGAATGACCCATTCAAAACTAGACAAAATTCTCCAGCATTCTTTCAAACGTTACTCATCAGTCTTATTACTGGCAAAAGAAGATCAATATTTTCTTGGCATCAGTCTAGGTTAAAAATCAGAGGTATAAAGCAGGGAAATAACCTTAATGCTCATTCGGATATGGCGCGGTGAATAGCCAACTACATGAATGTGTGAGTGAACTGCACACTACAAAGGACCTTCTCATATTCACTGAGCTCTGTCAGAAATGTGAAGCATATTTCAGTTTACGTCATCATCACAAGCCTTTAAGGACCAATTTAAAACCTGTAGAAATCCCAGTAGATTGATTGAGAGACTACTTATGATTTATCCTTAGATAAGTTCTTGTGTCGCTGAACGATAGAGATATACCTTCCAAAACCAGTATTTATCAGGAGAGATTGGTAGGGACCGATTACAATCTTTTGATGATAATTCCTAGGTTACCATAGCAATGCATGTTAAGTAGCCAGTAGTCACAACAAGAAACAAATTCTGCAAGGAAAGATAGGGAGGTCTATGTCCGATAAACAGTTTTCACAACCAACAACGGAAAATGAAATGTGACTGAAACTGACCGATAGAAATTAAGTACACTCTCTTATTCCCAGAAACAAATAATCTTTCACAAAAACTAAATAGCTTTTGTGATTTTTTGTTTAGGTCATTTCTCAAAAGTACAACAGGTAGTAAATTGCTAATAAAACGAAAGATCAGACGTGCCCTCTTTAAAACAGCTCTATAAAAACACACACAAAAGGTCAGTGCTTATGACAGAGCTAGGCTGGGAGTTCAAAGAACCTTGTGACATTTACAAGCCTTTTGCGTTCGAGAGTTAGAAGGAAGTAAATCCAGGCATCAAATGCCAGACTAGATTTTTCTCCCTGAACGATGATAGCGTTCCTGGGTTTAACATCTGCCGGAATGAAATTCAATTGCTCCATCAGAGAGAAATGGAGGGGGATCGAGGCTGACTATTGTATAATCTATCTCGGGCACCAGTTTGGTAAGATGAAAGAAAGTGCAGAGAGGTACACTGTCCTAGATTCGTAATGTTTGTGGTTCTTGGAGCAAAACTCAAAACTGGGTTATGTCATTGGTAAGAAAACAACTGGAGAATGCCTACCGAGTTGCCCCTAAAGGTCAAATTGGTTTTGCGAAGACATACGCAACACAAAAAGGTTGAAGTTTCCTTGTCATGCTTTATCTTGGACAAAATCTACTTGTGTACCATTTGTTGGTTAAGTGGTTTCAGCATTCATTATTGAATAACGGGATTTGATATCTTACCTCCTCTTAGCTCTAGGCTAGGCCCTCTTTCATAAAACTTGCTATCAATAACAAATTACAAAAACTGTTAAGACACATAAATCATGGCATTTGATTGGCTGAGAGCAAATTTATCATACCGGTATAACATTTGGTAATTGGTATTGATCTCAAATTCTAGGAAACGGCTAGGTCCCAGGTTAAGATGTGTTTAAGTTCATTTATAAGCAAATAGGATTGAGTGATCACTTAATCTATATGTTGTTAATCCAGGAGAAAGAGTTATTTCTTTCAATGTGGATAAATGAATATGGAGCCTATGTATGTAACTGACCAACATAATGTGCATTGAATTGTGGTGCAGATTCTAAATTTTGTTTTGACAAGTCTTAGTATCAGGTATTGTCAACTAATTATATATTTTTTTCTAATTTCTTTCTTTTTCATCTCTTCACTTTCAGGGTGCAGTTCCGCTGGGTAATGCAACCAAAGAGCACCTCAGCACGCTAGGGTTAAAGGTCGGCCAGGTTGTCTACAGGTGTCCAAAATGTATCAGTATCAAACCTGATAGGGCGCACCATTGTAGCATATGTCAAAGATGTATCAAGTAAGTAAAACATTAAAGGCATCATTTAACAATGTTAAATCTAACTTTCATGGCCTTACGTGTGATCAGTGTCTTTGATATGGTGTAATATTGAAGCCCTAAAAACATTACGCTTCAAAATGATCATGACCGGTTTTACCATACTCATTTTCCCCCAATAGACTGTAGTGTTATGAAAACCGTTAAAAACCCGAAATAAAATTTTAATTTTTCTATCATTAATTTCTTAATAATCAGACATGCGAACCGCTTGTAAAAGTCATTGGATTCATGAATGACCTAATGTTTTATAATTATGATTGCAGCATGAGCTAAATCAAGGATTTTGTTTAAGGATCTGAGACAAAATTACTGGATCCCTTTAATGGTACTGCCGTATGTTTAATGCAGAGGTATGGAATCCACTCCAAAGAGGTCAAAGAGGTGGTTTTAAATTACTCTTTTGAGAATTGATTCCACAATTTAAAGTGTAGATGGAATTCTGATTGAACAAAGTGACCCATGATGTGACCCCCCAAAAGTGGATTTTCACTTCTGTCCATTTAGAAAGTAGACTGCTGCGTTGGTCATGTTGATCAGTCTAGTAAAAATAAAGTTATCGCATACATTGCATAATCAAAAGATTAATCTATTCTCATTATGTAAGTATACGCAGCTAAACTACATTTTATACTTCCTATAACTCTTTGCTCACTCTCTCTGTCTATCTTTTTTTCACTGCTCTAACCACCTCTTCTGCCTACCTCTGATCCTCTTCTACTCTCTCGCTCTTTTGGCATTGCATTGTACAAATCTAATTTTGTGTAACTTTACCCAACTAAAGCTGTTTGGACTGTATTTCAACATCACTGTAATTGTCAATGATTATGATTATTTCTTTTTGTAAATTAATCTTTAAACTTTTTGGTGAGTTGATCCGTAAACTTTTTTTTGTTAATTTATGTGTAAACTTTTTTGTAAATTGATCTGTAAACTTTTTTAAAAATTGATCTGTAAACTTTTACCACTGAAAAAGGACTTTAAGTATAGCAGTCTATATATATTTCTATGATGTTGTTTCTTTATTTGTTTTTGTTTTTGTTTTTGTTTTTTATTTTTAAAGTGTTGAGCAAAGAGAGACACATCCAGGGACCCTATAACATGATACCTGGCAATCAATGAAACATCCAATGAATCTGATGACAGTTTCCTCCCTATCATGTTCCTATGTAATTTGACCAATGAAGGAAGGACTTACCATTGATTGCAAGTTTTATATTACATGTTCCTTGATGCCAGTCTTTCTATTACAATTCATTGTCTTCAAGAGGTTTTTGTCCTTTACCTCCACTATTACATCATTCTAGGGTTTCTTTCTTAAAAGATGTTCATATATGTACAGTATTTTAACTCTAGGCTAAACGTGTGTCTTTTTACAAAATGTGTACAACTTTTCTTTCTTTTTTTTTTTACTTGCATGACTCCTGCGCTTATGAAGATTGCTCCATTATAATTACCTACACTAACCAAATTCCTAACTTCAAGTCCGAAATCAATACTATACCCAACCCTAATTCTCACTCTAAACAACCTAAAATCAAATTGTAACCTAACTCTATATCTTTGATGAAATAAGCATATAGCAATCGTCGCTAGAGTAAATGTTTGGTCATCCCTTCTTTTTATCTCCTCTTGATTGTGTGATACATCTTTATTGTATTCTTATGGTAGTTATTATTTTTAAAGAGAGCTTGATTAAAAAAAACATAGATCCTTGTTGTTCACAAAAAGATGTAGAAAGATACATTTAGTGAACACTGTAGATGATATAACATACGGTACACTAAAAAAAGGAGTGCCTATGGTCAAAATTGTGCGTATCTGTATTTATTTCATATTACAATGCGCACGCTTTCTCTCTCTTCTATCCTTCGTTGTATATACGCTAATTCAATCTTTTATATCCTTTGTTCTATCCAATTTCTCTCTTTTTTATCCATCGTTTTACTCCTTCAAGTAGTTTATTCCTGGTCACTTATTGACATTCAATCCATCAGTGTCGGTAGCCTGGGCAGATCCTTGACTCTGAAAGCTCTAGGAAACCCAACTCTCAAACATTGATAGCTATGGAGTGTGTCTAGCCCAGACATGTTTCCATCTTTCGTTGATAACCAGCTTGAAGCCAGATGTGTTATCATCTTCTCTGGATGGTCATGAAGTGTGTCTAGTCAGATATGTTTCTATTTACACGTCAATAGCATACTCTTCTTTCCCATTTCCCTGGGATTTTTTGTTGTTGTTGTGGAGAGGGGGGATGTAGTTGTACTTTTAAAAACAAAAGTGATTCAACGCCTATTGATGTAATATCATTATACTTTAAACCTCTTCTTGTTTCATTTGGAATGAAATATATTGTGAATGAAGGAACTATAATTGATACTAGCTTTCAACAAATCGTCCTTGTTTTCACGAAGTGACGGTAGTGAAGAAAATCGTAATGCAAAGTGAATGCAATTTTGTTTCACTACCGTCACTTCGTGAAAACAGGGACGAAATGTAGTACGTTCATTGGTAAACAAATGATAATTCTCAATTTCCCGCTGGAGCAGTTACAAGTTAGTTTTTTTTCATGAATTACATTTTTTAGCTGTTGAACTGTTCATTTAATATATTAAATAAACAAAACAGTTAACAAGAAAGCCTTTTCTCCAGATGATGATAGATATTTATTTGGCAATCTTCCCTATCAGTTTGTAATTTAGATTAAACTTGTAACTCTGTTAGGGAATCTTCACTACGAGTGATGTGCCTATTTCGAAAAAATGGGGAGTTTTACCAAGTTTCTCTCTATTAATGCTTTGATTAGTAAAGGCCAATTTCGAATTTTAAAACTAATTTTTCAGAGACTATTAAAGGGATCTTTTAACAATGTTAAATCTGAGATACACGACCCTACCTGTTATCAGTGTCTGTGATATGGTGAAATATTGAAGCCCTAAAAAAAGAAGCTCCCAAAAAATCGTGCTTTAAAATGATCAAGAAGTGCCTCAAAAAAGTAAAAATCTTTGAGTGACGAGTTTTACCATACTCGTTTTCCCCCAATAGACTGTAGTGTTATGAAAACTGTCAGGCAAACGGTTTTCAAAATTTGTCATTTCAGTCATAAATATCTTGATAATCAGACAGGCGATCGGCTTTTAAAAGTCATGGGGTTCCTGACTGACCTTAAGATTTATAATTATCATTGCATCATGAGCTTAATCCAGAATTTTATTTCAGAATATGAGACAAATTTTCCGGATCCCTTTAAAGACACCTAGCCACCCTGTAGAAGAAATGATGCAAAGGAATGTGTGTACACAAATTGCTCTGAACTTACCTCAAAATCGCAAAAGCAAATATTTTCAAAGTGAGTGAGAGAGTTGGAAACGCAAAGTGATTTTCTATGAAGTTTGTATCTTTTTTTCTAAGCACTTTTTCTATAGATACTGAATTACCATAAAAATCTTAAGTTACATTTCATGTCAGAATTTTGTTTCAAGAATACATATAAGGGTGGAAGAAGAATATACCAGGATTGTAAACACAAGTTTTGAATAATTCGTCCATGATTTGCATTTTATCTGTGCAGAGCCAGGAGGGCCTCAACTCTGTTAAAATATTAGAGTTAATGTCCTTCTGACTCCAAACGGAAGATATAGATCTTTCTGTTCAAATCAAAAACTATTTTAACAGAAAGCATTACCAATAGAATTATTGTTCTTCTTCAGGAGATCACTTGCGAGTAGTAACCTACCTTCCCTCAGTTCCCTTCTTGATTTATAAATATATGTGATATATCTGACTTCTATCGGAATGCACCAACATTCTGTGCCCTTTACCGACTTTCACTTTACAGAAACCTAGTCACATCAAATGTAAAATGTAATGTAGATGAATTAGATCGATATGGGAACATGACAGTGATTGAAATGCTCTTTCCTCTGATTTTGATTGCATCGGAAAGATAGGGGAAAGAGGGCATGGATCATATTCAGATGATTCTCCACAACAATTCTACGAAGAATCTATCTTTGTTTTAGAAAGTAGGTCTTATACCGGTAATGAAAATGCATTTTTGCTTTTCATTTGCATCAAGAACATTATCTATTGTTATTCATCCCAGTGTACACCAAGGCTTATTGATAAATGATAGAGACATAGCATCCAGTAAAGTGGAAAGAAACGGTTATTCCTTGTATGTTTGAATATCTATCCCTCAATAATTGTTCCATTCCTATGTTCAAAGAAAATATTGCTTTTTTTCAGAGAGAATTAAAAACAATTCTTTTTGTCTAATTTATTTCAGAAATGGATGGATGTACTCACAGTTTTTATTCATTGTATTTTGTTTCCTTTTTTTTGGGGGGGGGGTGAAAGGAAAAGCATAGAAATATTTTGTTTTTTTCATCTGTTTATTCATTGTTTTGTTCATCTCACTGAGCTTCTTTTACGGGGCAATGGAACAATTTTGATTGGAAATATGTCAAGCTGTTTTACGTTGGTTATTGGAAGTAATGTTTGTTGATTAAAAGTTCTTATTTGACATACTGTGTCTGAATACAAGTTTAGCTAACATTAAGCCTCATTGAGATGGTATACAGTGAAAAACTAAATTATTCATTCCCCTTGTACATTTGGAGTTTTTGATTATTTTACATAACTCAAGAATGAAACTCGGACTGGTTGAGTTTGGGCTGTTGTTGAATGATTTTAGATGTAGATGTAAGCTTTAATATGTCACTTTATCAAGAAATGTAAATCGGGACAAATCAATTTTTGAAATTCTTAAAACAATTAAAATCTTGGTAAGGGTATGAATGATTAAGTAAATGTATATTTTTTAACAGTCCCATATCCTAATGATGTGGTCCAACCACTGTGTTGTATTCAATGATTTTCAAGAATTGAATGTAGTTTGCATTCTGGATGTGTCTTTTCATGCTTCTACATCTCGCTATTAAAGCTTCCTAATGTTCATGTGTGCAAAAGTGTCAAATAATTTTTTTGTTTTTTGTTCTTAGTACTGACATGATTTCAAACGATAATGTAAAGTCACTTCTAATGTCCATGCATATATTTCTGTTTATCCTATCTTTATCCAACAGAAAAATGGATCATCATTGTCCTTGGGTGAATAACTGCGTTGGAGAATCAAATCAGAAATATTTTGTCCTATTTACGGTGAGTTTGACCTCTTAAAAAAAAATATTTAAAAAAAAAAAAAAAATCATTTGAAATTTTGCTTTTATATGCAGTTGCAGCTGCAGTAATTCAAAAAATTTGATAAACGTACATCTTAAAGCCTTGTTGAGATTTTAAACGGTAAACTGTTGTGATTAGTTTTGTGTTGATGTAATGACATATATAAGTGTAATATGCTTTTTATTTCTCTATCTAATAACGTAATAGCTTAGTGAATATGTGTGTTACAGTTGTATACAAACATATATAAAAAAAGTGCAGTTTACTATTTCATATCCAAATGAGCCTTTAGATGTAAAGTGCTTTCTAGGGTTTACAGATTTCCATTATCTATGTCTTCTGTCACCTCTGCTTGCTCCGGTGTTATTGAACAGTCCTTCAAATCTATTTCCATGCCGCTCATCGATTTAGGCTTAATGTTATAAACCAGGACGGGATCTTGGTGCATCGCCATGGAAACCATCGTCAACAAGTGTGGGGGTGGAAGACTTGAATCAATAAAAAAGATATATAACAGAAGGGGGCCAAGGATGAATTAACCTGAAATTCTTTCTGGAGCTACCACAAGTGAAGATGAAATAGACTCCATATGTTTAATTTATTTATGTCAATGGGTTTTGATAATATTGAAATCTTTAAACACATTACCGGTAGTTTGACTTGAAAGTAGCATTTTTTGGATGAAATTCTAGTTTTTACTTTACTGTTCCTCATAGCATTGTCACCACTTGCACACTACAAAAATTAAAAAGAAACTTGATATTGAAGGGAAATGTTAGATAAATTACTTAGAAATTAGTGTAAAGCCCTGATATTGAATGTTGTCTGTGTATTATAAGTAGGTAGAGGTTTTTTAAGGCAACCTCTGCTGTACACGAGAAAATGCTACATACTCTTCTTACATGGCTGGACGATGTTAACTCACTTGTAACTCACTTGGACCCGGATTCATCAGTGTGTTCCCGGAGCACATTTTGATGGAAAAATGACACCTAACAGGGTTTAACCGAGCAGCTGGCCTGATTATTAAATCTCATTGGAGTGATTTACAGTGTTATTTTGTGGCACATCATGACTTCTATAAACACCTCTCATCATAAATATTCTGGAGGGACTGCTGCAATCAAGCTAAGGATGCTCATTTTCTCCCCTTGGATGAGAATATTGGCAATTCCCTTGGAGTGCTGAAGGGGCAGATGTTTCTAGAATGTTTTTGCCGGAATGAGTCGAAAGTGATGCAATTTCGTATGGCCTGGCTTGCAAGAATAACAAGCCAGTGTCTTAATTTAGTTTTAAAAGTGGTTAGTTGAAGCTTAAGTTTTGGACGTCAGTGATGACCTGTCTAGGTGAGAATTGGGTACAGTTATTAGGGATGGTTCTGTTGATATAGGAACTAGCAGTGAGATGAGAAAGACGGTTACTAACAAATGAGACTTGGAGGGGTTGATACGTGCAGTTTCATCATAGCAAGGTTTCTAGCTTTTAAAATATCAACAAATTAAATATCCTAATGTAGCAAGTTATCATGTGCAATAAAATGTGATGACAGAGAAAGAGGGAATGAGGGAGAGAAAATATAGCGGAGAAAGAGAGATATAAAAGGAGGGAGGGAGGGAGATAGAGAGAGAGAAACAAAAAT
>BEXV01000247.1:243397-264644 GCA_003118195.1 Hemicentrotus pulcherrimus | reverse complement strand
GGGGGGGGGGGGGGGGGGGGGGGGGGGGGTTGTAAGAAGCCATCACGATGTCTCTCCCCCTATCTCCCTCTCTTCTATTTGTTATCAGTGGTTGTCAACCATTACTCGAACATCCCCCCCCCCATTTTTATAATCAATGTTAATACCCATCCTGATATCTATTGATTAAATTTGTTTATAACTTTTATAGTATCACAATTGTGTTTTGTATTTTAGTGAGAGACAGACGGTATTGTCTCCATTCCGTTTCTTGACACCTAGCAACACCTTTAATATGCACCTCCAATTACTCTGCTCTGAACATGTCTGACTTTTGTAAATAGTGGAGACGAAGATGAGACATCCCCTTTAGCAGATTAAAACTGATAAAACATCCGTTTTCCAAATCTTTTTCTTCCGGTATTAAATTTCTCAGGAGAGCAGCGTAGATGACATCTCCCCTTCCTATTATCCTGCAATTTCAGTCGTGTAATTTGAGTAATTTCAACCTCCCGGAGTAACCACCCTCGATGTTTCTTCCAGCCTGAGAAACTGTCTGCTGAGAGCCAGAAAGGCGTTATCTCATATGATATACAATCAAGTTTATGGCCCTCTGGCACTCAGCAGATGGAACATGGGTTGTGATGTTCCCTGATAGTTATAAAAATAAAACATACTCTCTCTCCCTCCCTCTCTCTCCCCCTCTCTCTCTCTCTTTCTCCATATCTCTCTCTCCATCTCTCTCTCTCTCCCCTCATCTCTCCCCTTTTCCCTTGCTCTCACACTCTGTCTATCTTAAATGTGTAATGTGGGGGCACTTAGGCGGATTGGGCTGCCCCTTAATCCCTCGGCTAATCAGCGGACATGATGCGATCGGGTGATATTAACCGCCAGGGGAGCTTAACCACCCGATCATTGAGGCAAATAAGGATACTGACTTTCAAAGGAATGTTGCAGTCGGCTCAATCGCTTTTATATTAAAGAGTGATTTCAGCGTGTTCTTTGTAAGAGCAAGATTAAGCAGTGGTTTGGATACCTGAGGTATTGGATCTGGAGAATCCTGGGTTCAATACCCTATTAGTCGGCTAGCAGCCCAGTGTAATACAATATATATGTTGTTCCTGGGGGGTGTTTCATAAAACTGTTTGTAAAGTTGCACATGACTTTACGAACGACTTGTATATGAAAAGCCAAACGGGAGGCGCAATCATTATTAAATACATCATCTAAAGTTGAACTGTGCAGATGTAGATTAACATTCGTATGATAGCAAACATTTTTAATGCAAAGTATATTTTTTGACATAATTTAATTGAGGTTATTGAAAATATCAGAAAAAACTTTGGGCATCCTAACTGGCACTTCATATACAAGTCGTTTGTAAAGTCATGCATAACTTTACGAACAGCTTTATGAAACACCCCTCTGGAAGACTTAGATATACGGCTGGCTTAAAAGCTTTGTGAATATATATTGACCTTCACTAAATTAAATATTTTTGTTCAGTCAACTGGTAAATGAATTTGGGAATGATAACAATAAGCCAGTGTTCATTTAAGTAATGAATGCATTGAACACCCTTCACATTTCCGAGAACATAATGGCCTTATATTGGAGAAGAAAGATCTCTCCTCTCTTCATTTGTACATAACCGAGAGACATAGTGCCTAGTGGTAGTGGTCACGACCTTTATCCATTCAGTCTGTTGGATAATTGCTATCCTGTATAGTCACTGAACAGATCTCATGTAATGAACTAAACTGATCCCTCCCATGTAATGAAGTATAGCGACCCCCCCCCCTTCTCTCTCTCCAGTCATCCAATGAAACTTTCATTAAATCACCCTCATGACTGTATTAGATCCCCACAAAGTCAAGTGCTTACCACATAGTCATATAGGGTTGCTACACATTGATTGTGTGGACACAAGGATCTGCTATTTATGCACCAATGCTAAGGGACTTTTTGTTTTTGTCGTAAATAAATATGTGAAATGGTGTACTTGTTTTGTTCATGTATTTTAGTACCCACTTAGTCTAAAAGAGTCATTGATTAATCAAATATTCAATTTGACAGTTTTAGAATCTAGGTTAGATATGAACTCCCTCTCTATCTTTTTCATTCTTTGTTTTGCTGTTGTTGGTTGTTCTTTTCCTTTCTTTTCTTCTTCTTCTTCTTCTCCTTTATCTCTTTGTCTTGCCCTCTCTCTTTTCTTCCCTCTCCCTCAGTTTCTCAAAGGAAAACTTATTTGTTTTGGACAGTATCAGCCCAATACATCTATATTGCATATCCGTAAAAGTACAATTTGTTTATCATTTAAGTTGAATATTCAAGTTATAATGTTTGTTGTTGCGGCCATAGCAGTAGCATTCAAGAATATCCAATATTGCTTCAAAAATGCACTTAAGATTTTCCAATATGATATGCTTTCAAGTAAAAAAGACATCTAGTCTGCATGTTTGATACCATTACTGCCCGTGTGGCTTTCTGCTGAGGACATGATGTATTCAGCTCAGACAAGGAGTTATCCATCTTGGGGCAAATTGAAATACCCATGACCAGGGTTTAGATGCGATCCGTGCTTAGATAGAAAGTCATTACTTTGTATTATTGTATATCCATTAGTTGTTTTTTTTTTTTTTTGGATGCATTCCACATGATTGACCTTTTTGGAGCTTTAGGAACATCAGGGAATGTTTTTTTTTTGTCATGGGCTAACTCTGTGAATTACTGTTTTCAAATTGCAATTTTTTAATAGGGAGTTGATGTAAATCAGGAATATCTGAAAAGTTGCAGCATTTGTACTTTTATCAAAATTCCTTTCTTGGTTAAAATGTTTTTAGATTTGTGAGAGCCTTGCATAACAATGCGTTTTTGTTTCTGTAAGCTGCTGCTCTTAATTTAAGGAGCAATAACAGGAGAGGTAGACTTTTATTTTGTTCCTGCTTTTTACTTCATTTGTCATACTGTAATAAATCTATGTTTTAAAAATTAGATTCTATATAGTCTATTTGGCTGAATGAGACCAATAAGTCATTTGGCTGACTTGTAGGTATTTCAACAAACTCACATGTGATCTGTTTGAATACTGCATGTTTTATTTAACTTCAGCATGAATTTCAATGTTTCTTATCCTGGGTTGTCTTGGGCGTAGTATACTACTGGAGCAGTATTCAATTCACTATGTGGATAAAGTCAGTATATTACTTAGCAGTTTTCTTGGCTAAGTAATATGTCTCAACTTGTATTCAGATCAAATCTGAGCATTTTCTTTAGTAAGCCAGCTTTAAGGTGAAAAAAAAAACGATAATTATGTCACGTCTCGTTGTCAATCCAAAATAATGTGCTATTAACACATCGCATTAAATGCAAACTGATATAATCACATGCATCTTATGATGACTGGGTATCAAAATCATTTACCTACCAATCAAGGCCTCCAATATAATTGGCTTAAAGGTAGTTTATCCCTTTTGTAGCCAACTTCAAATTCTGTAGAGCTTTGCAGGAATTATGAATATGCCACGTATGTCCTATCTGTGAAATCTTTAGGTTAGCAGTATCCTAGTATTCAAATTAGGCAAGGGAACCTGTTTACTCTCTAGACTTCACTGTGAGACACAGTCAAGTGACTGACTGACTTCTTTTTTTCTTTGGTAATAACATATATAGATTGAACTGTAAAGGGTACATGAGTATATATACACATCAATAACCCACTTCTTGTAATGGCCCAAATTAAGCTAATTGAATTGTTGCTCAGCATAAAACGTACCACCATAACTGAAAATCAGACTTTATTCTGCGCCTAATTTTCTTAACGTGTTGCGAAAATTCCTAATGGTTGATACAATTCAACATGATGGCAATAACCAGTTCTAATTATTTTAGGTTTGGTGTTATCTCTTGTTTACCATAGTATTCGCGCAAGTTTATATTTTCAGCCTGCAAAAGGGACCCCACCTTTAAGTCTGCTATGGAGCTGTCTTAAATTTGGGGCAAAATACTTAGCCAAAAACTTCAACTGAATACAAAAGTTGGCTACATTTAAGTATTCTATCCAAGCCAAAAAACTAAGTAAAATACTCATGTTTCTGACATGAGTTTAGATTCAAATAGCGGCCCTGGTCTAGGGAATGATGTATCCTGCAGGTACCATTGTTGACTTCTTGTTGCACTGGCCTAATGAAGATCAAATAGCGTGTTTACTAGATGGTGGATACAGCAGCATGACTAACGACTGACAATGTGAGCTACGCGATCAAGACCCTCTTCGCTGAGCTTGATCAATCATGTGTTGCAATCAACACAACTCAGCTAGCATTCACAAATTAGGATCCATGTTTTCACAGCGGCGGCCAAAGCTTTTATCTTAATCAGCTAATGGACAGAAATGTGGTGCTTGTGTGCTCAAGCGCAGCAGCACTTTAGAAAGGCTACCATGTACATCCATGTGTTATGAGGTAAACTTCTGCAATCTGCAAGGCTGATAGTGCTGATTTTTCTGTTTTTGCAAAGGGCATGCAATCTTTATAAAGAACAGTTCATAGGCACAAAAATGTCTTGGGAGGTGGTCTTACAATAGAGGTTCCACTCAATACAATTAAGTTTTAGTGTAAATGGTATTTAAGGGAGGAAAACTATGGTTTTTATCAACCTCTTAATTGAAGTTCAGGTCCATGAACCTCTCTATTACCATGATATATCCAGGGCCCATGAAAACCTGCACAAATATATTTCATTCTTGAATAGTGCACATCACATTATGATTTAATGTCCCTATATGCGCTTCCTTATTAGTTCTGACAATTATTACTACGGCTATAGCTACAGCAGTCGTTCCCAGCACACGTTGTATTTCAAGGAATAAACATAGAATAAACACTACTCTTGGTCGAGTGTGCAAATGGCGATAAATGTCTTGCCTAAGGACTTTAGTGCTGCTGCAGGGATGTGAACCCACATATAGCTGCTTCAGATGGCTTGCATTGGGCCGACATGGAACCTATTCTCAATTTTGTCAGCATCATTGATACAGGCACTGCATGACCAAACCTGAGAATCAGCTGATGATTTGAATTGTGATTCTAACCATGGCTCGATTCAATATTGCAGTTTGTGCAAGCATGCCCTCAAATTGATATTGCAATACCCCTAGCAGATAAAACCAAGCTTTCACAACACGGAAGAAACAAAAGCTGTCAAAATATAATTTCATTTCTCCCTGAGCAAACAAATTGCAGAATATTGAAACTTTATGAGGGGCATCTCTGAGAGGGAAATATGTAATAACCGTCTGTTTGCCCGCTTTGAGGTTTTGTTTCATGGGGAACAAAATATTTTTGGTTGTTTTGATGGTAGGAGATATGAGATTCATATTGATCTAGGGTCATTTTTTTTTCTGCAATATTGGTCTTTATGAAGAAAAAGAAGTAAGAAGAGAAGAAGGGAAATGTTATGTCTGTACCCTCTGTGGTGTACTGCTTGTGAAGAAAAACCTTGTAGAAATAATGAAGGACTGCATACTCTCCATGGCTATTGCTACAAGAAGAGTAAGCCAAGAAAAAGAATTATGATGTAACAGAGAAAAAAAAAACCTAAAATGAAACAGCATAACACAAACATTAAATTGTATGAATAGAAGTAGGCATGGCAATCCAGTACCATCCAGAATCTTTAATGCAAATTAAAGATGAAAATAAGTCCCTTAGACAATGGAAGATCAAATTATTCCAAACATCTCTGAGATGGGCTTTAAGGATGAAGGGGGAGATAAGTTGTACAATCAGGATTTCTTCCACAAGTGAAAAGCGATATATTTGACCTTTCCGTTTTGGCTTTTATAAATGTATGTATTATAAATAAATAGGATGTACGATGGATAGCTGTATAAGGGTCTGCTGAAGTAACGGATCGGTTACACAAATATCTTTTTCTCTTGTGGTCCTTTGTTGATGGGCCTGTCAGCATTTGCAGCCATTTGCAGGGCATTGTAGGTTTTTATTTCCTTTTAAGCTGGAAAAGACAAATGCTTGTGGTAAAGATGGGTATTGGGTTTGATAACATGCAATGTACATTTAATTGTAATTTATATTTCTCATATTTCCCATGTACACTGTCTGTACCCTTGAGCATGTTATTAGATGGATGGGGTTGTACTGTGTCTTGAGCCTTCAGACGTTAGAGAGCCACGCACATCAAACGAGAGGCAGTGCATGGATAAGAGTTTTGAAAGTTGGTTCCCATCATCAATTTAACCCTTTTAATCACATGCAGTACAATCACATGCAGTAGATAATGATGAAACTTGATACACCAGAGATTAGTAGAATATATCCTGTTTTTACAAGGATGACGTTGTTTTCTAGTTGGAATTCCACATATATAGCAATAAAAACATAGGAATAGCCAACGGGAGCAATTATCCAGGATTTTCTCAAGCATTAAGACATTACGTTTCCCCATTACCACCTCCTCCGGACACGTAGGACAGGAGCCGATTGATTTGATTAGAATTTACATTCCCGAAGCTCTATCTCGAGACACTCGGACCATCGATCTTAATATGGCTTCAGACTCTTTTTCTATTTGCGTTTTGTCTGTTCAATTACAGAAGCACGCAGAAGAGAACACAAAAGCCTTAGAGCCGTTTCCTGGCAATTCAGTTTCCCCAGCCTGCATTTATTCAAACAGTGATTACTGGAAGAAGAAAAAAATGTTCTCAGAATACTGATTTTGTTATTCTTCATACTGTATATAAAGCTATGGTCACAAATGAGAGCAGCGACCGACCGATCAGTAGCCAGCTCGGTCACTGCTGGAATTAAGCATCGCCCAGCAATTAGGTCGGTGTCCGGGCGGCAACCGCCCAGGCACCGAGCGTATTTTGGGCGGCGATTGCAAAATGAGCAGGCGCCGCCCAAAATTTAACTTCGCGCTAAAACTTCAGCGGCGACCGAGCAATGCCCTAAAATCGAGCGATGCCTGGGCAGCCGCCGGGCAGAATTGGTTAAAAACTTGCCGCTAATGTGACCATAGCATTACATGTACTACATGTCTAGTGTTTGTCTAATTGTGTGTTACTGTTAGTAGTTAATGGTTTCATTATAGACTACATGGTATAACAGTGCCTCATTACTAATTTATCTACCAGTTTAAAGCGATACTGAACTTTCTGCCCGAGCCTACTGTTTATTGCATAGTGCCAACTCATGGTCCACCTTCCAATAGTTGCTGTGAGAACTAACAGGCAGCGAGGTAAGCAGTGAGTTACAGGACAATACTGCTACAGCTGACCTGAGATGGTGCAAGAAGGGATTTGGGGGTGGAGCTTGTAGTACAGTATGGCTTAAAAAAAAAAAATCTCAATAATAGAATATTGATTTATCCTCTGCCCTTAACTTCATATTTTGCCTCAATCTAAAAATAAGTAGTATTGGAAACAAATCTTTAATTCTTTTAGATGTTGTTATTTAAATAGTTAGCCATAAAAAACACCTTGCTGTTGCAAACTTTTGCAGTCATAATATTTTTTTCAGAATAAAGTATAAAGCTCCATCATGCTTTGGCCTCCTTTTTGGCTCATTTGGTTAAAACCATGTGGCAAAACTGAATATGATCCTCCTTTTGCCCTATATGTAATTAGGATAAACCTAATAGGAGGGGCTGCAAGGGTTATTGGTGAGTGAAGTTCCCTGCACATTTTTTTTTGTTTTGTTACAGATTCATAACATACTTCCAGCTACTCTGAAGGCCTGGAGAACAGATATTTGAGTTAGCCCCAGACTAGTAACCTTATTTTTATCCTGTGTATTTGAGCCTCTTCACCTTTAAGCTCCATTAAGTCGACATACATTACATTTTGAAATGATAAAAGCCCACTTGGGGTAAATTGTTAGGGACTCTTGCTCCGTGGAGGAAATTGGATATCCGGCACCCCGAGGAGAATTGGATCGGATGATTGGTATCTCTTCTGCAATTATTTTTTTCTTCTCTCTTCCAAGATGCTGGTCTATGTACGAAGATGCTGTGTGTGTCTTGGAGGTAGAAAAGTTTTGAAAGTTTGTGTGAGGTTTAAAGTTACTGAAGCACATACTGCAAGTTTTGAAAGTTTGTGTGTGGTTTAAAGTTACTGAAGCACATACTGCAAGTTTGTAATTTGTGGTGACAAGATGTTGCCACTATGACTCGAACTCCTTACTGTAATCATCAGTCTATGTTTGTAGAAATACAGTAGTTTAAATATCAGAGAATGGTAGCAAGGATGGCATTAGGTATCAAATATATGTAATAGTTTCAAAGAAAATATTTTCCCTTTCTCTTCTCCTTTATCATAGCTCTTTCAAAAGTAAACACTGGTATACCTTTGGGAAAGCCATTATCAGATGAATCTTCTGACATAAAATCGATGCAGACTAGCTTGTGGTTCTTGCCTTCAGATTTTTTTTCTTTTCAATTCTGTTCTCAGCAAGAAGCAGTTGAGCAAGAAAGAGCAAATATTTCTAGATAATTATTTCAAATGATATACCGTAGAGAATTAGCAAACCTGCTATATTATTTTTGAAGGAGCTAATCTTACCTTAGGCAGTGACTGACCATGACTGTTTTGGGAAAGCATCTTTTCGTAACCTAAGGATGATTTATATGAATTGCATAGGAATCCCTGTCACAGAAACGATCTACTCAGAAATGCAAAACTTGAGTGAAGTATCTCGTTCTGCCCTCCAGTATTACAATCTGTGAAATGAAGGGCTGATGGAATAAGGAGGAAAAGAATGCAGAAAGGCAGAGAGAGAGAGAAGGAAGAGGAAGGAAGGTGGANGGGGGGGGGGGGGGGGGGGGGGGGGGGTGATGAGATGAAACATAACCATCTCAACTCTAAATCTCCATGGTATTTGTTAGATATGCAATCTCAGAGATAAACCCCCTTAAAAAATATGTTGTTGTGTATTCTTTATCATGTGAAGGAAATCAAGAAATGTACGTTAGCTTGTGTCCTAGTGGATTATGACAGGAATATTAGGTTAGGAATCTTAATCAGCTTATTATGTTTAGAGGGTAAGAGCTGCCATTTGCCCAGTGGAGACCTTGAAAAATGCAATCTCTTTTTCGCCCCAACTTGATTACAACCTCAAGTAGCCAAAAACTCCCTGAGTTATCCCTGACATTTGTAGCTTGACCTTTGCAGATCAGCTTTACGATCTCGAAAAGTCAGTATCTTCAAATCTCTTTGTGGTATGAAGGTCTATGTGGAATAGATAAAATATGAAATCTCAATAAATCACAAGGGTACAATTATGCTTAATGTGAAAGGCCTCTCTAACTCTAGTCTCCTACTCCCATTACTCTCTGCTTAGAGCCAGAAGATTGTTAACTTTCGAAAGATGGATTGTCCTTCTATCTATTAACAAACATTATGCGTTATTCTTTAAGGAATATGATATATCACAAGAGTAATGAGCGAGAGATTTACAGTGGGTTAACTAATGATTAGTATATTCAAAATGAGAGAGAGAGAGAGAGAGAGAGAGTGTGTGTGTGAGAGAGAGACAGAGAGAGAGAGAAAGAGAAAGAGAGAGAGAGAGAGAGAGATAGAGAGAAAAAGAGAGGAGAGGGGGGGGTGGGTAAAGTGAGAAACCATTAAAAGAAAGTAGAAGGGGTAAAAACGATGAACGTACTCAAAAAGGCAAGCAGACAAATGGAGGAAACAGCACATCAAAAAGGGAGAGACTGTGAGCACCAGAGAGCTACTATGTGCTACTGAATGCATATATTTCATTTAGATGGAGTTTGCCTTGTACTTAAGATCACTCTGTAATATCATCACAAGGGGAATATCAATATGATGCGC
Organism: Hemicentrotus pulcherrimus; assembly: GCA_003118195.1. Lineage (NCBI taxonomy): Eukaryota > Metazoa > Echinodermata > Echinoidea > Camarodonta > Strongylocentrotidae > Hemicentrotus > Hemicentrotus pulcherrimus. The sequence goes on along the minus strand of BEXV01000247.1, from coordinate 254,815 downwards.
TATATATGGAACTCTGGATTTAGTCTTTGGGACATGTACACTTCTTTTGACAGGAATGCCAAGAGGATGGAAAAAGATCCGACTTGGTACAAGGTTAGATATGAAAATATGATACAATTGTCAAGAATTTAACTTTTTTTATGGGAGTTCATATCTTATCTAGATAGTAGCCTTAAACCACATTATATCTTGTTTGTCTCTATGATAATGATTATAAAATTATTCTTGATTAGCGCATAATACTGGAAAGTCTCTATGCACTTCACAACTATGATGATAAAGAAAGTTAATTGATCTACTGTGAAAGAATTAAAAGGGAAAACTTAAAGAGGTAATACAAAGTTTTGGGAAATTTTGAAAATTTGGTAGATAATGATTCTTTACAATTTTGATATATTTGGATGCCCCTGTGGATGTTTAAAAAGCACTAAAAAAAATTGCCCCTCAAACACTTCTGCTTTCAAGAAAAAATGAAAATAAAAATTTATCGGTGCTCCCGATAAATTTTGATAAATTTCAAATAGCGCATACGGCCTTACAATGGTAGCTGCGACCCTGAAAATTGCAGAATATGTACCGGTAGTTGTGATATATACCTACCAAACGGGAATAGCTTATCGGTCAAAATTAGTCAAGAAACATTGTTTTATAGCTTAATTACTATTTTGACCTTGAGAGGGCGCTATTTAACATAAAGAGTTTGTTATTAATAATTTCATAACTTTAGACTCGATTTCAACCGCGACAGCGATCCCTGCATATTTTAGGATCGCACATGCTTCCAATATGTTCATTTGAACCATGAATTCATGACCCCATACCAAAACTTTGTATTACTTTTAATGCCATAATAGAAAATAGTCTTCATGCCCCTATGAAAATGCTGTACCGTACCCTAATATTTTTTAGGTTGCCTATGTGTACATAGGCTTGAATCTATGAAGTGTGGTTCAAAAGACTATGTCTATGTATATATGGAGCTTTTTACAGATTTGTGGATATTAGAATATGTCAGAATATATCAGGCATCGTCCTTGTATCATTTAGTACAAAGGTGATACGACATTGATATGGGGCTGAAAAGCCTCCATTCATAGACTATTTATAACTTCAACCGTGGACTCTGCACTAAACCTTTAACCCCAACCCTAAACCTACCATAATCTAAATTGCAACTCTTACCTACCAATATGTGTTTGATGAAATAAATCCTGGAGCCAATGTGGGGTCAGCCTTTATATTCTTTTTGAGATTGTTTCGGTTCATCAATCTGCAAGGTGTGATCACCGAGATGCCTTCGGTCAAGGTATAGAAAGTGCTGGTCCTTAGTCATGTTAGTGATATAGCTACGTGTGTGTGATGGGAAAGGGAAGTATTTCCTCGCCTTTCAATCCTCGCATTGTGATCTGCTGTATGTGCAATGGATGATCTAACCGTGCAAACACTCATTGGGAAAGAAAAACTTTTGCTCAGGGAAATAATGTATGCGGCATTCGTAGAAGCCTCGTATCAAGGATGTAGCTTTTTGTCAGGTTTGCATTTGAATCTCACCAAAGTTACCTACTCTAAGGACTCAATTTAAAACAAAAAACAGAATGCTTCCTTCAGTTTCTGTCAGCATATGCCTTGTGCATAGTATTTAACATGGAATGGCACATTGCTAAGCTTATCTCAGATACATCTAATCAAAGTGTGCCATCAGTCTACATTTAGTGTGTGCTATGAAACGAGTGACTTGTCAAGATTCTATAATAGGTGCTTCTGGGAAATAAAATGTTGCAGAAGATACATATGACATTCCCATTTTGTCAATATATCCTCTATGCATGAACCAGAAGGGAGATAATTCTCTGTGTTAAAGTATATAAGTTTATGCCTTTTGGCTCAAAAAAGACAATTTACTTATATGGTTTATGTCTGGTTAGAATGCAGTATGTGAGAAAGAAATGAGCAAAATCTCCTTTACCACCCCACCCTCCATTCTACCGAGCCCTTGCACATTTTCTGATTTTCATCCTGATGCAGTCAAAGATGCATTTACACAAAGTGCTCATTAAGGAGAAGGGAAGGGAATGGATGCCTGCTGAGGCAGGTTACAGATGCTGCTGTAGAATAAAGTCCAAGCTCATCATTGTTTTTTTCCCCTCCCCTTGTTTTCCTTTCACTAATGAGATGGGATTCATGTGATCATTATTGATGGAGGGAAAAATGGTATACCATATGTTTAAAGCTAATCTTGAGCTCTTGTACAGGCATCGCATGTTAAGAGAACATGGCTATAATAATTCAATCTGGCTTGTTAATCCTGCAGTAGATTGATTGTTTGATCCAGTAAAATAAAAAATAACCTCACAAAAACTGGCTGGAAATCATCTTCAATAAAAATCTAAAAAACTCTCATTTGCACACAGTGATCTGTGTTAATCACACGGTGTCAGGTCTACTTACCTTGATTTCCTTATCTTTCTATGCTCATTACTCAAATATTTGTTTGGCACATGTAATTTATTTGAAATCTTGAACATTCAGTATAAGTTTTGTTGGATTCTGTCAGAATTTATTTTCTATCGTTACCAGAACTCAAGCTTATCTTTGATGACGGGCCAGATCTGGTTGTTGATAGTCTAAGCGAAAGTGCCATTTGCACAAGTAGTCTATTGTTGATGAAGCCTTACAACATATAAAGGATTATAGGTTTAGTTTAATGTGAAACAGATTAAGACAGTATTTGATACTGAAGAATAGAAAGGCAGTACGATATATGATCATAATACTGACTTGACATGATGTATTTTACTGATTTAAGAGATAGCTATCAAATTTTGTTTCTCAAAAGAAATCATGAATCCACTGACAAGCAAAATGATGTACAGGATTATGGAATTAGGCTGCATCAGTAAGAAAGATCCAGTATCAGTCAAATGGTGCCATTGGATTCATTAAAAAGGAATCGTTAATGGAAGATTTGATTTTGAACATAAATTTAGGGATCGGTCTATAACCTGCAAGAAAGAGATGAAAATGGATTGAAACATTACAAGGAAGAGAGGTACAGAGAATTAGAAGTTATTTCACAGAAATTGGAATCGAGGTAGAGAGAGAGAAAGAAAAGGAAAAGTAGTAAGAAGGGAGGCAAAGGAATATAAACAATGAAAGAGCAAGGATGAGGATGTTTAGGAAGACAGGACCCAGGAAGAGGGAAATTCAGAGAGGCTAGGCCCATTTATAAAGCCCAAACACCATTTTGGATAATCATTGAACTTTTTAAAACAATCATTTTCACTACTGGAAAACCCACTAAAAACAACTTTGGTGTTTACTCATTCTAATTTTTTGTTGGTGAGTAGAACACATGCGCGGCTTGTCGCTGCTCTGCATGATGTGATAGCTCAGAAGCAAGGAGAGTCGTGTGTCGCAAAAATTAGAATCATTCACATGTGTTTCAAGAGCGGGCATTTACACTGCAAAATTCTATGAAACTCCTGCCAGCATTTAAAGATAAAGACCAGTTATGGTAATGCAATTACATTGTGTTACAAGCACTGTATACAAAAAGATGTACATGGGACTACGGGACATGTGCGCGACATGTGCGCGACACGTGCCCGATATCTTTCAGGTCCAAATAGATATAATAATTAACCGTAGTAGGCGGTTTCTTGGCAAAGTTTGTATGTATTAGTCAAAAAATATTATTTCACACGATTGGTAATAAGAGCTTCTATTTTCATTTTTTGAATTCGGGGCATTTCCAAAACCGCCCTTTACCCTAAAAAAAAACCACACTTCAGAGATGGATTTTTCTTTATGTTTGCCAGTAGTTGCTTAGCGACTGCCGATGAAACACTGGAATGTGAGAGAGTCTACGATTTTTGCTTGCAGTGTAAACGCAGCTACGGAGGGAGGAGGTGCGAGAAATGAGGGTGGGGGAAGATAGAGATGAAGAGCAGCAAAGAGGATAGTGCCCGGAGGAGGGGGAGAGGGAACAGGAGAGTATGGTGGAGTTAGAGAAGGAGAGGCACTTAAGCCAAAGTGTCATTGAATAGTGGGCTGTGTTTGTCGAGGCGATGCTGAAGTATGAATTTTGTTTGGGGAGGGATCGCAAAGTGGTATCCCAAACTGTCTTGGTGGTGATAGTCTGGTAAGAAGATAGATCAGTAGGGCTTCTTCCTCATAGTACATTTACATTGATGTTTTTTTGTTATTTCCTCCTTTACAATAATTGGAAACAAGACATGTGATCTGTTCGGCTTTGTATTGTGTTTTTTCTAGGACTGTAGTTTAAATACAAAGAATCAAATTTCACCTGTTTTTAATGAAACAAGCACAGCTTGCCTTGGATAAAGATTTTAAGGTATATTTTAGTATCTGTTTTGGGATGGTACATAATAATGGAAGATTTAATAGAAAAATTGTGTTTTAGATGTAGAGGAATGGAGAGGAGGTAATCTCTCTTAGAAGTAGTCTGCAAATAGATGCCAGATTCTTTACAAAAAAGGGGCATTTATCTGTCTCATGATGATTGTATCATCACCACCAACCTATTCCCCTAATTCTAAAGGTACTTATGATACTTGAAATATCAGAAACCTAATTATAATGATCAGTTACAGTCTCTTCCTTCACCTTTCCTTTCAATGCATTATCCAGTTGGTTTGAGCCCAAATATTATGAGGGTCCATCTCCAATGAATTAAAGAGAAGGTTGAGGGTTCTTGGGGGGGGGGTGTTTCACAAAGATCCTAAGTAGAACTTAACTCTAAGTTGGACCTAAATATTATGGAGAGCCATTTGTAGCCTTAAAATAAAATATATTCAGAAGTGAAAATTAAAATATTTTAGACTTTTTATAAATTCCTCATCAAGAGCATGAAATCTCCTTGATAATAGAAAATATGGAAGATTTGAATCAACATTTTATGCCTTTTAAAATAACTTTCACAAAATGGTTTCATAGATGCTAACAGCTTGCCATAATATTTAAGTCCAACTTAAAGATAAGTTCCATTGAAGATCTTTGTGAAACACCCCCCCAGGTAAAGATGACAAATAGTGTGTGAGCTTTTTCATTCCTTGAATGTTTTTGAAGAGTTTAGTTTTAGGAATGACCCCTACAAAGGCTTTCTCTTCAATTGCCCTCATATTCATATATGAGAAGTAAAAGCCGAATAGTTTGGACCAAACTTTTATGATATATTTGTGTGTAGTCCCATATACCTTTATATATGTGCAGTGCATCAAAATTAAGTCACTTTATGTTCATTTTGATTATTTAAAAATTGTCAGGGTATACATCAATTCTTAACACTACATTGTTCATCCATTTCCAATTGCTTTCAGACCGAATCTTTCACAATGTTATTGCATGACCAGAACTCAACTCTATCTTTAATACTAATCTAATCTCTCTCATCTTTCTATGCCTACTATTCTCAGGTGAATGCAGCTTTTTCTCGCCACCAGCCACTGTGATCTTTATGTTGGCCCTAACTGTAGAATCCATGCTCTTTGTCCTCTTCACGGCCATCATGTTCGGCACCCAGGTCCATGCTATCTGCACTGATGAAACAGTAAGTAACCATTCTTCATCTAGGGTTTGTAGATTATACATCGAGAAGTCAGTGACACAAAGACGTAACTCCATTTTTTGGCCATTTTGATAAAAAGTGGTCACTGAGCACTTAGGACTAAACAAATTCGTTTTCACTGGCTGCCTGCCATATCAATAAACAAAATTAACAAAAGACTTAACTCTGTTTCGTTGATAATCAGCCGTAGACGAGAGTCTTCATGCATGGCTGATTGTCAACGAAACGGAGCTAAGTCTTTTGTCAAATCTGCTTTTTGCAGGCACCCAGTGAAAACGAATTGGTTTGTGGAAAATATGAAAATGTAAGGGATACTTTAAGCAAACAGAACTTTGTTATTCCTGGCTCATTTTTCTTGATTGAGGTATCATATGAAAGAGCAGAAAATGAACTTTCTAGAAATATGAATTTTTCTTTGAAATTCAGATACCGCCCGCCAAATTACTTTTTGGTTTCCTTCCTTCAAATTGCTTTTAATCACTCATGCTTGAAATATGCATCACGTGAGTAGCATCAACTGAAAGAGGAGACTCTAAGCTTTCCAAATATGTATCATTCATTGATTATGGTTGTGATTAAGTTATGATAAAACATCGATACTTCTCGGTTTCGTTTTTTATATAAAAGAGAATACCTGGCATAGGCTGTACAGCGCGCTTCAAATAATGAAACATCTTGTATTATATAAGCTTTAGATATTACTGGCTACCGGTAATTCAATCAGATTTTGAGGAGTATGCTGATGTCTACACGTTGTGTGTTTATGACAAGACATCGTACCTCACAGAAGCGTCAAAAAGGCTTGTTCAGATATGGCTGCAAAAACGCAGCAAATAACTTGCTCATATTCACAGAGCTCTGTGTTATAAGATACAGAAATGTGAAGCGTAGTACACTTAACATCATGAAAACCTGCTGCGGTTTCGCCGCGCCATATCTGAACGAGCCTTTCAGGTGAGATGAATGCCCTTTGATTTTAATGGAAGCTTACAGCTTGTCATGCCGGGTAACCTTACCTCTACTTTATCTTTCAGTTGTACATTCATACCTTCTCTTCTTTCATGGCAATTAGTTCATGCACATTCATGTTTCTATGACAGGCCATCAAGTTACAGAGGATTCAGAAAAGATGTAGAAATTCAAGAGAATCCCTCAGTCTTGCATAAGTCATGTCAAACAGTCGCCAGACTGGGTATAGCTTCTGTAGCCAATTTTTGTTGTAAAGATGACATGTTCTTGAAGGCTGTTGCTTCTTGAACATTAAAGAGAGAGAGGGGGAGAGAGAGAGAAAGAGAGAGAGGAGGGGGAGAGAGAGAGGGAGAGAGGGGGAGGGAGAGGAAGGGAGAGGGAGAGGAAGGGAGAGAGAAGAGGGGTGGATTTGTTTCTTCCATTAACTATTTTTTACATGTAATAAGAGAACTGCAAATCTACTTGTAGATCTGATACATCAGACTTTGTTTTGTTATAATGAAGTAGGAGTGAGTTACAATCTACATGTATTCGTTAGAATGCATTGATTTAAGCACTATCCATGAAAGATCACACTGAAAGCCATCATCAGATGGGTTTTCAGACAACAAGAGGTCCTGAAAATTCCTGAAAAAAAATAAAGTCAGTTTGGGATTCTTTGAACAAATAACATAGTTGCTAACCAGTTTCCTGGCACCTAAATTGAATACTTCTCATCGTATTGCAGATGACTCCCAATGACCACTCAAGAAATGTAAATGAGTGCTATCATCACCTATGATCAAACCTATTGCAGGCTCCACTTCAATTGATTACCCTAAATCTCTCAATCTGGAGGAAAATCCTTATTTGCGAAGTTCTGCCTCGATGAGGTCATGTGAACCATTAATAAAGGCCAACTATATTGCAGGTCATTGCATTTCTATTGCAACTATCTTTTTTTCCCCCTTTCGTCATGAATTTTACTTGTTATTCCTTTATCTCTTCTCTCTCTCTCTCTCTCTTTCATGCCATACTGACTTTATATGTCTTTCAAGACCTTTTCTTCTATCCATCTCTTTTATTTTGTATTTATCTAGTCTCCTGAAATCTTGTATGACATTTGATAGTCGTTGCCCTCTTTTAATGTATATGTATTTCTCTCCCTTTTCTACTCTTTTATGGTCTTACTGTTTCTATCTTACAAAGTATTTAAAGTTCACTGTATCCTCACTATTCATTCAGAAACCCTGTCTACTTCTTTTATCCTTTTCTTATTTTTTCAATAGCTTATGATTTATTCATCTATCTTATATTCCATCTACTATTCTGTCTTGTGTTATATGGTGGGGGCGTCCAGTGTCATTTATTTTGTCCATCTCGATTTCTATCTTGCCTTTGGTACTTTTCATGTCTGCCCCCCCTCTCTTTCTCTCTCTCTGTCTTTCTGTCTACCTCTCTCTCTCTCTCTCTCTCTCTCTCTCTCTCTCTGTCTCACCCATTCTCTTACTCTTGTATCACTGTTCATACAATTTGAATCTCCTGAGCATTCATTTACATTGATGTGCGTAACATGAGCCTGCTACCTCTAGGGAGTGGTCCTTGACTCGGCTTCTAGTCTTTTGCACTTTTTTTTAGAATGTCACGTTTTAGACAGCAAAAGATAAAGTGATAGTCAGTTTTTTTTTTAGTAGGTCTTTGAATTGTCATGAGACATCACCCCCAAAGCAGGGCTCCAAACTGTCTGTAGATTTGACAAGCCTTTCCACCCCTTGTAATAGGTGTGTTTACACTCTGCAAAAAACAACTGGAGCAATGATTTGGAACAAAATGAATTTCAAACGGTGATTGTCAGCTATCCACTATTATTCAAACATAAAATAAAATTAGTATTAAAAGTATTAAAAATACTAATCCTGTATTCAGGTTCTATGTGTGTATGCTTTGAGTAAAGAAGACATTTTGAAGAGTAATCCACACAAACATTGGTTTATTGATTAAAACAAAAAAAATGTGTGCGTGTAAAATGCATAAAGGCAGCATGAATGTCTTCGGACCCTTTGACTTACACACAGAGCAGAGAGCGCTGGCCATATGTATTTGTGCTCTTAGATCAGCAAATGCGCATAAGAGAGAGAGAGAGAGAGAGAGAGAGAGAGAGGGAGAGAGATAGGAAGAGAAGCAAGAGAGCGTGCGATGGTATGGATTTCCAGTTGAATAAACAAATGACTTTGAATATTGGTTTGTGGATTGGGAAGTATTAGGGGCTCAGAAGGTCTCATATTCTGGGCATCATCCTTTGGCTAGGGAGCCCATCGTGTAATTGATATATCTCTCGGCGCTTCAATCAGGGCAATTCATTCTTATATCATGCTGCATTTGTATAGTTATGAAATGATAGTAATATTATACTCCTCTTATTGCCTTCATAGGGGTATCGTAAGTGGAGGGAATCCCAAGATAGGACAATTATTGACTGATTGAGTGGATGGAGTCATAATTGCCACTACTCCCCCTCACCCCCCCCCCCATAAAAAAGAGTTGTTTCCAGAATGATATATGTTTATGGACTCTTGAAGAACAGAAACGCAGTAATTACAGAAGCTGTGGGTATTATTCTAGGTCATCCTCTAAAGTCTCTGTTTTATAATACCAACATGTTACAATTTTTGTGGAAGTATACAGCAAAATATAGATTTCATTCCGCAATTACTTGTAACTATTTATCCAGTTTTGCAAAAGGTCTTTGTCTGGGTTTATCAGACATGATTTGGTGAATGTAAATCATCATCCCATGTTCGATATCCCTTTGTTGACCTTTTTTCTATACACAAAATTATTCCTAATCATTTCATTATTCATTTCAAAGTTTATGTGAATGTAAATCATCATCTAATGTTCAATATTCCTTTTTTGACCTTTTACACACAAAATTATTGCTAATCATGTCGTTATTCATTTCTAAGTTTCTGTCTGCTTTGACCTTTGACCTCCTATCCAGGGTATTGAGCAGCTGAAGAAGCAGAAGGCTACGTGGCAGAAGAAGACCCGTTGCCTTGCCTTCCGGATGGTCTGTGGCAGCAAGATGTCTTTAGGTTGGCTCAACCCTTTCTATACGCCCAACCACAATGCAGGCAAGGAACTCACCTACCTGTACCATGTATAGCCTCTGATGACATCCCAGTCATTGCAGTCATCGCTTCTCTCAGGGCACGTTTGTGAATGAAAAGACCCAATGCCATTGGTTTATAGGGAAATGCGGCCTAGCCCAGCAAATCTTAAATTCTTTGTAGAATATATCTAACAATACCCTTAGTGAAGCATCATACCACTCTTAGAACAATTAAAGTGCCTATGACTGTAATGGATAATTATATGGCTGACCACCATGAAACTTGGCTAGGTCGGCCCTGTGATGGCAGCCCCAAATTGTTGTTGTTGAGATGTAAATTTCCTTGATTTTATTGACATGAAATGCAAATTATATATCTTTACAGTGATAAGAAATTCAAGGTATCGTTCTATATGGTACTCTTTTAAAGGTTACAAGGTTTAAAGGTTTTAGAGGTGACACTCAAAAAGGAAGCGACATTCCAGCTGTGAATATAGAATGAGAGGGAAAATGAGAGTGCTTCACTAATACTAAGATCTACTTTAACTATGGCAGGCCATTCATGCCACTGGTTGCTCTCACCATTGGTCTCTCAATTATGATCTTTATGTGATATTTTTCATATAATATGAACTATCAAAAATTGTAAATTCTGTAGATTTGTGACCATGATTTGTACGTCCCTTGATAGACCAATGCTAGTAAATGGTGAGAGAAAACAATGGCATGAACGGCCTGCCATAGTAAAGTCCAACTTAAACTCGATCTTAGTCTTTGTCAAACACTCCCATGGGACTTATGCTATTCACATGTAACACCTACAAGGGTTGTCTGCGACACAAGCAATCTCTAAATGAAGCAGCGAGATCGTGTGGAACTATCGGTTTGGGAGAGTCCTAGCGTAGGGTAGTCTATACATTCCTTTCTGATATTTACACCAAAATTCACCGGAAATTATGGATGAAATATCAGAGCCTCTCGCGTATGTATATTTCAATATGAGGAGAGCAATGTGAAACTAGGCGTTGTGGCGTGCGCCTGTAATCCAGCTAACAGTGGAAGTTACAAACTGATTCAGCCAAGGACGCAGGTTCGAAACTGAGTCACGTCTTTTGGATGGTGACGTTAAAAGTCGGTCCCCAGACGTAAATAATCATATCTGATTGATACACGTCTGTAAAAACCTAAATACACACACACACACACACACAATGTGAGACTAAATTACATGCCAGTTTTTCTTTTTTGCCACAATAGCTGTACGTGGGCTTTGAAACAATGCATTTGTACAATTTTATTTTTAAATGCATAGTCATGCACATCCTTCTAGTTAAGATTGATTATGCTTTATGCACTTCATCAAATCCTGATCATATGTGTGAGTACATGACAAGCTCGACCAACAGTGCTGTTTAAGATGTTTTAGGAATTTGGCCAGACATGCTTGGGAGGTTATAGCGTAAAGCTGATGTAAAATAGACATCTCCTATACTCTCATTTTTGCTATCGGGGAGGGGGGGGGGTACATAATTTATCCAGCAGACAAGAAAAATATATATTTAGACTTCATCTATCTTAGTCACACTGATATGCTTGGAGTTCCCCTACCATTAGCTATCTGTATAATCCTCTACATTGCGTCTTTGCATTGAGAGTGATTATGTGTCGGTGTAATAGTTTATATTTTGTTGTGAGAGCATTTGGTTAACCATGTCATCAAAGTGCACACATAGAGGGTGCTGGAAAAGAAATATCTAGGGAAATTTGTGAT
>BEXV01000247.1:232624-243296 GCA_003118195.1 Hemicentrotus pulcherrimus | reverse complement strand
TATATATATATAAAATCATGCAGTATAATTTGTGCATTATTTGATAACAAATAATGTGCCAATAAGATTTTGAAAACTATTTTGTGGAAATTTGTCCTTTTGTACGATTGATAAATGTAGAAATGCATAATAAATTAATTAGATTCTACATTTCAACAAAAACCACCATAAGGATGATATACTGGTAACTGTTCTATGTAGGATTATCATGTGTTATAGCTTTTCTTAAATTTAATTGGTGGCTGAAGTATACCTTTTTTTCTCTAAATTTTTGATTCATATTCTTAATCTTATGGGTGGTGGTGGTGTGGAAAATAGATTGTAGTGTACCCTTTTATAGTAGGCTTGATTTTGTCCAGTTTTTCATTTTGCTTTAGCCATACCACGTATTGATGGTATGATTGGGATATAAACCACCAGTACCAACGAGTAGGAATATATCTATCTTATCTTGTTTTCAATTAGACTATACTTGCTTTATTTCAATGCCAATATTACAAGCTTCTATTAAGCTAGTGACATATTTGAAGGCTATTGCATTTTTATGTGGTACGCACTTTGATTGTGTTTAAATTTCAAGTTATCTCTGACTTAATGGTCTTCAGCTGATTAAGGTACCTAGAATTTTCAAAATCTAGATTTTGTAGGCTTCAGCAGGGGGATTTTGGCAATTTACAGTATGCTTCAAGAAATGATGGCTTAGAGTTGATTGTAGTGCAATGAAATGTTGAAATATTTGTTTTCATGTTAGGGACTTAATATCTTCATGTTCGTATCTTCATAAATACATGTATCATGTATTTATCAAGTCAATGCATTCACTTTTGGAAACAAGATGGCTCAAGAAGGCATCTTAGCAAATCTGCGGTGTGGTTTTCAAATAAGGGATGGTAGGAAGCCAATCAACAATCGTCATTCACTTATCATGATTGTGCTAGTCATGGCAGGCAGGCATGCACCCTCAGTTTGATCTCTACCTTAGGTATAATGTACATCCTAGACACTGCAAAACCCCAACACTTAGCCTGCTTTTGCAAATCGTTAATGACAGCAGTAACCGTGGGAAGAACTTCCAAAATGGTCAATCTGAAGCAGCTTGCACATGAGTTTATGCTTCTGCAACGGACAACAGAAGATTTCTTTGTTGGTCAGATGCAGCCCTTTGTTAAAAAGACGCAGGAAAGATACACCACAGGTTTCGCTAGGGCGCCTGCTTTAGTTTAGAGAGTGCAAGTATGCCAAATAGGTGACAGTGTTAGTGCGCTTGCTTATTGTAATGTCAATCATGTGATAGATTTTCTATCGCCATCTGTCTTTCACGCAAGAGGCGTATACATGTACAAATATATAGAAAATGAGTACCGGTAGCTTGTCGTAAATCTTTAATGAATTAGTTGAAACTCACGAATTGCCTTACCACAGAGTTGACTATACAGAACAATTTATATGAGAGAGATTTGAAAGGTGACTTTATAATTGAATCAGAATTTTCAGGTACCGCTATTTTTATGGTTCTTTCATTGTTATTTAATACAGGATATAACCTGTAAGAATTCCTCTTGAAAGTCGTAACTTTTGATATCACTTGATGGTAAACTCAATTCATGTAATTTTTTACCTACTTGGCCCTGCTGTAAATTAAAAAATCAAATAGAGATTGCTCTTTTCCATTGCTTTGTTTTTCCTTCCCCCTCAATATATTTTTTGAAATAGCACCATTTATTTCAAAAGAGAAAAGTCTGAATACATTAAAAAAACAGTTCTTGTGAGCTCCTATTAAGATTGGACTTGCTACATATATATTAATATTGGTTAATCTTTTGCACGATACAAAAACAAAATTACAGTGCAAAAGTTATACACAATTGCATTCACACTGATGATGAGATGAATAGAAAAAATAATGCTAAATGCTTTTTTTAGAGTAGAAAATCATGTGCATTCAATTTAAAACCATTTGAGTAAATTTGTTTCAGATTTTAAATGATGCAAAACATGTATACTTTGATATTTTCGTCTAAGATAGATTAGTAATTTATATTGGTAAAGCGTATAGGGTGAATGGTTTTAAATATTCTTATTATGAATTCGCTACTTGAAATATTTTGTTGTACTTTTGTTTGTGTTCAATATTAATGTTTTCTGCACCTGGAATATGTTCTTTCATTCTCTTCTGTTGCTGATGCTGACATGTATGTTCTTGCTGGGAGGATTCTTTTTTGGTAAAATGTGTAGAACCAGCATAAAAAGTATTTTGTGATTATTACATTATTACTTCTTTTGGAAGGAGATTACTTGTTCAAATGAAAGTAATATCCTATCAAGTTTTAAGATTGATTAAATTGACATATGTTACTATGTCAGGCTCTCTTGCATATAGGCAACTTTAGAAATTGAATGCAAGTATCAAATATGTTATCCTTATTGGTTGAAAATGAAGTTAAATATAAACATACCTTCTGATGTAAAAGGGCAAAGGGCCTTATAGGAAAATTAAAGTAATCATTTGTATCTTTGTGCTAATTGAAAATAATAATAATAATTGTGGCAACTTGTATAGCGCACAGGTCCACCTTTCGGTGCTCATGGGGCTTAAATAATGTCAAATGTAGAGATCTACTTTATGGAATGATAAAGATATGAATAAATGATTGGAATGTTGCTTTGGATAAACAGAAAATAATCAGTGTAAAAAAGATAGGTTCATTTATGCCTACTGATTTTATATGAATTTATACAGAATAGTTTGTTTAACTGTGGTGTGGAAACACCCTAACCATTTGACTACTTCTTATACAGTGTTTTATTAGAATGACATATTGGTGAAATTAGGATAAAGCAGACTGAAAAAATGTAAGAGAAGGTTGAGTGCTGGGAAAGCTTTAAGAATTAATTGTGAGCTTTTACATTTTCTTTGTGTTAGTGTTTAGTGTGGAAGATTATTTGTAGGAAAACATGTCCCCCCAAAAGCCCTCTTAAAGGAACCTTGTAACATTGTTCGGATGAGAGAAAATGGTGCTAAGACAGTGACTTAAATGCTAGATGTACAATTAAAGATAATCTGAAAATTTGACTGAAAGCAGACCATTATTGATGATGAAAACTGGGAGAAACTGATCTTATCGATTCTCCCAACTATATTCATTACAATTTAATTACATTTAGGTGAATATAAATTGCCATAAAACAATGAATTGGCTCCATATACCATTCCAGACATTTCAGTGTTGAAAGACTTTTAAATGCCCGTCTGAACATCTTATTTTCATGGAAAAACGGTCAGGGGAATTAAAAAAAGGTTGGGAGAATTTACTGTTAGAGGGTGTCGCACAGCGACGCCTTCAAAGAAAACCATAAATGTCTTTGTGGTTTAAGAATTTTTTGCATGTCAGAGGGTTAGTAGTAGAAGGAATATAATAGGTAACATTTCAGTTGCAAAGTTTTTTCACCAAACTTCAACAATGTAACAGAGTCACTTTAATGACAATAAATAGCTGAATGTCCCATACACACTACTTTGTAAGACCCTAATCAACCATTTCATATTGCTTCCAGACTGATTAGTTTACAAGGAAATCACATCGCATGAATAGAACTCGCCTTTATCTTTAAAGATAAGGTTGAGTTCTGGTCATGCGATTTGCATTGTGAAAGAAACGGTGTGGAATTGATCAGAAAAGGTTGATCATGTAGCATATAAGTATTGGTGTGAACTGCAAGGTTCTGAAGTCATCAAAATGATAAAATTTTTTGTCCCAGTCTTGGTAAAGTAACAAGGACTGCACACAGAAAGATGTACATGTGACTACACAAACATGTGGCATAAAAATCGGGCCTCATTTTAAAGCTGTTGTCATATTTAAAATATGAAGGCATTTGAAGAGCCATGCTCTTCAGGGAACACATAATAACAATGATAACGCTCACAAATTATTTTCACCTCTCTTCAGAACTCGACCTTCTCTTTAACAAACCATATCCCCTATTGTCATGAGAGTGGTGACTATTTGTAGCCCTATTTCATGTCAGATATTTTTCATTAGAATTCACTCTACATATCACAAAGTTAGTATCCAGTAGCAGTATATTACATGTTATGTTTTATTTCCTCACTGAAGTAAATAAAGTGAATATATGATTTGTATATATTTGATCATAATATTTGCAAGTTCATAAACTATGATTGCATCAATACTATTGTAATAAAAACAGATTTCTAAGAAATGTCAACCAGTCTATTTTGTACGAATTCATGCAGCACGAAGAATGATACAAAAATAAATGAATGTATAATAATAATATAAGTACAGCAAGGTCCAACATTGTAGGCAAAGAACTGAGCATGGACTTTTTATTATACATTGCTTCTATGCCTCTATTGCCTCTCTCTCTCTCTCTCTCTCTCTCTCTCTCTCTCTCTCTTACACACACACACATATACACTAAATGCCACAGCTATTCATTAGCTTCAATTATGATCACAGTTTTTTTTTCTTGGAACATCAACATCTTACATATAAGTTACATAAATTGAGATGAAACTACATGTACATAAATATAGAAATTTTTAATAAAGACCTTACAAACTACCATGAAGTCATCTTGTCTCACTAGATAATATTTGCATTTAAAAAAAGATTGATGTTCCTTCACTTATTGCACAAATAATCTGACCAATACTAGCCCTGTCCTACATACACACACACACACACACACGCGCGCACACACACACACACACACACACACACACACACAGACATGCTCACAAAAATAATACATCAGCAAATTAGAATTTATGAACTTGTGGAATCATAAGGCAGTTTATGAGAACAGCTATACTCAAGTAGAAATGGCATCTTAAAGTGATGTGGTGGTATTCTGAGAGATTTACTTTTTATTGTATAAAATAACCTTAAAATCAGTTTTCTGAGAATCATTTTAGTGAGATTCTATTTTAGTGAGATTCTATCTCCCTAAGACGTGCCATTTTGTGATGCAATATCCAATATGATTATGAAAGAGATTTCACTCTCATTTTGTTCAGCCAATTGGATTGCAAATGCACAATTTAAAAATTATCATTACTGAATGTGTGCCTCAAAGTGCAACATGTTTTTGCTGAGATTTTCTTGAAAAATTACCAAGATACTAACAACTTCTCTCAAAACAAAAAGGATTGAAAATGTCTTTTAAGGAGGAAAATAACGACCATTTAGTTGTTGAATCGACTTAAAGGGATAGTTGAGTTCTGTTGCAGAGGGCACTACACAAAATAATTTTTTGTGGGATATTTGAAAACCGGCTGAGTGTCTAATTTGAAAGAACATAATATTTAAATGACAAAATCATCTTTGTTTGATCAAAATCGGTCCAGAGACGGCTGAAATATAACGATTTCTCATACTTGTGTACCACCACAAATATTAGATATTTTGACAAATTTGAAAAAAACATTGAAAAAGCGAAATAACACCTTTTACGTCAATGCCGATGTTGGCTTTTTTGTTGGCATTTTTGTGTTGCTTATTTTTATTTTTAATTAAATAATGAATTAATGGTCACCATGTTTTTTTAAAAGTGAAGCTGAATTGGTATAATCATATTGGATAAATTTCCCACATTTTGGGGTCTACAATTTTAGGGTTCTAAAAGGGCACTATAAATGTCATAGAGAAGAATAAGAGCAATAACCATGCACTTTGAAGGCATTTGCAGTCTGAAAACAGAACCTAACTATCCCTTAAAGTTATTGCAATCCACTTAGTGATTGTCTGATTTTTCAGACCCTTGTACCTATAATGGTTGTACGTTTTGTGCTGCGCAAAGATTCAATCAGTTTAATTTTGGCCATTACAAGAAGTGGGTTATTGATGTAGATAAATGCTCATTTATCCTTTTCAGTCAGTCAGTCACTTACTAGTGTCTGACGGTGACGTCTAGGATGTAAATGGGTTTCCTTGCATAAAATCCTCCTTAGAATACCACCCCTGGTTTGTAGTTAAGTACAGAAACCACTTGAATCTTGAGGAATGGTACAGATGATCCCAAATGAGGGATGATTTAGACAACAGCTTTGATGTAGATGGTACCAAAAAAACTGACGCCACAATGAAATTGATGATTGCACAATGATGCCGATGATGAAACGATGACTTGCAAGCGTTGATAGGAATGGTGGGGGAGGTGGAAGGAATTGATATCGTTTGTACAGGTGGGGATAAAAAAAAGAAGAGAAGCTAATATGAAATAATAAAAAGATAAAGTGATGCTGATAATGAAACAATGATTGTGAAAGAGATATGGGACGATTTTTTGAGGTGGAGGGAAGCAATAATGATGATGACAGTGGAGATGCTAATAATCAAAACATAAAAGGCCATGATCATGAGCATGATGATCTTGCAGTCCTAGGCTTCGGAAGTAATAACTAAAAGCAAAGACGCTGGTTTCAGCCATCAGACTCAAACTACCTAGTTTGCCAATCACAAACATTTGTATTCCGTTACATAGTGTCTGCACTTTGAGACTATGCATGTTTACTGCACGCCATTGGCTCTGAACTTTAGTTGACACAGCCAGAGATTGACAGATCTACAGTATAAGCTAGACTCAAGCCGTTGGGAATCCTGGTTGAGAATCAAGTAAAAGTCTGTGCCTGCAGACTAAAAAATAACATTGTTTCATTAATGTTTCATCTGTCCCTCTCAAGACAGTGAATCAATATTTTCGTCGTCGTCGTCGTCTTCTTCATGTGTTACTTCTTCCAATAATTCTTAAGGTCAGTGGTAAAACCACGCTGAGCGTAACAAACCAACAAAAGAGCAATTAAAAGAATCACGTAATCTGAAGGCAAGAAGGGTGTTCATTCATATACTTATACAATCAAGAGCTAATATCCTTGTGATTCTCAGGAGACAATGTATTGTCAAAGGATTTCAATTCAATTATGAAATAAAGCTAAATTTGCGAGGAATCATAGTATTTAATCATTTCTCACACCTGGGGCAAGACTTGACTTCTACTTAAACACACACTCATAATAATAATTATAACAAAGTCATAATAACGATAGCAATTGCACTATGGTATTAAACTAGCAGCACCTGAAGCTGAATCCTCAGTCCTTTTAGAGGTAATCACCACCTCCACCTCCTCCTCCTCATTCTTTCTAGACTCTAAGATGGGTAACTGCTGAGCATCTCTCAACCTCTGACATGCCTCGATATTGTCCTGTCTTACACATAATGTGATACCAGACTGATACGCCGCAGGGATCGTCACATGGCTGGTGAAAAGACAATCCCGCAGGACATCAAAGGCAGCGGTCTTTGGTAGTGGGATGGCCATGTCCTCATCGATGATCTTGTGAACTTGGTCTGAGAGTAAAAAGTGCAGTTTGAGAGAAAGGACCTCCGTTATGAATCACAAAAGGAATCAATTCTCACACTATTGGTTCATTTTAAAGGAAGTTTTGTGGAATGATAAGAAAAGAACAAGACAGATGCGTGTCTGAAAATTACTTATCCAAACATGTAGGCAACTTTTGGGGGTAAAGATGCTGCTTTTCTGAATGTTTATAGGTAATAAAAACAAATCAAACACTGAAGTATTTTTTAACAGTTTCCTTTGGCAACAACAGTCTATACATATATATATATATATATACCGTACATATATGTTGTTTTCCTTGAAAATGGTTTCCCTTGGGCGGTCGCTATAGACAGGTTTGACTGTACGTGATTCATACTTAAATCAACACTAGTTTATTACCTGATACTTTCATCTCTCTCCATCTCACATCAGGATGAACTTCAATTTTGCGTAAGTCTTCCTCAGCTGAGTATCTCTTCATGATATCTGACCGACGTATCTGCAGGTTTAAAGATAAAGTTGAGTTCTGGTGAAAAACAAAAATGAATTCTTACAGATTCAAACGAAACTTACACTGGATGTTCAAGATTACAAATAAATGTCATGTGCCAAACAATTTTCGTAGAACATGTATACTGGCTGAGTCATGAGCATAGAAAGATAAAGGAAATCAAGGTAACTACCGTAGGCCCCAACACCATTTATGAAGTCCCATATTCATCTTTCTGTGTACAGTGCTTGTACCAAGACTGGGTCAAATTTATTATGATTTTGATGACTCCAGAACTTTGCAGTACACACCAATGATCAACTTTTTCTGATCCACTCCACACCTTTTCTTTCACAATGCAATCGCATGACATTTTTAATACACAACAAGACAATACATTTTCTTTTCAGTAATTTTGAAGGAGATTTTCTTTCAAAATATGTTGGTCATCAGATGGCACTTTGAAATGAGCATATCATTTTTTTCAAGGAGCGCCAATCATTTAAAAAAACAGCTTGTGTATATAGCCAGAATGTACAAGATAAACTTTGTGAAAATTTTACCTGGCGCTCTATGGGTTCACAGTTCGGGAGTATGAATGACATTCTGAGTGACTCAAGGTCATACCCTGATATCGTCTTGCCCACATGTGACTAACTTGAAAATTATATAAATGTTGCCCTGGTCCAAGTTTGGTTACATTCGGAACAATGTACGTGTATTCAAAATCATAAGAGAGTCTTTTGGTTAAAAACATTTAATCTAAAGTAATCTTTGACCTTAGAACATAACCTCCAACATCAGTAGAACATGAATGGCACAGCTCTGATATAACCCAACGACATACCAAGAGTACGGATTCACTACAGAGTTGCTCCATAACATCTGCATGAGACTCGACCACCACAGGATTGCACATGTAAATCTTGTTGTCTTCTACACCATAGATCATCTGATGGTGCCATGCATCTGGTACTTGGTACCCATGGGGTACCGCTCGTTGAAGGTTGAGGGTAGCCAGTCCAACAACTCCTATGCACATAGAGAAGGGCAAACGTGGCAGTACTTGTTTTACAGTCATTGTATTAATACTATTCTTACACACAAAGCATGTATCATAAAGCATATATGCATGATTTATAGTTTGTGTGTTTATCATAAGTTTTGGTTGGTAATTTAGGCCTATAGTCAAACAATGGTGCACTTAGAAACAACTGTATTAACCACCTAATAAATGTTGTGTATTATTATAATTATTATAAAGCATGATCAAAATATTAATTTCAAATCATATCCATAACATCAGTATAATATGAAGGAATGCTTGATGTCTAATAAAGCTGTAAAAATACAACATCAACATTGCCCTAGCTGTTTTATCATATTTTTGAGACATGAGCTAACCCCACCTTGCCTCATCCATCCTTTGAGCCAATCAGAAAGGTGTACATCTCTCCTTGGATGAAAGGAGAAGAATCGAGCGAAGACCTTCGATTGTGAGCTCTTCTCCAACCCTGCTATCAATTCTTCATGGGTCGTCCCTGCTACACTCCTGGAGTGGAGATACTCGATGACGGGGGCATCATCGGCTCGTAGTCGGGTGTTGATGTGCGGTGCCACGTCCTCGACTGAGCTTGGGAGTTCTAATACTCTCTGGATGAGATGTAAAATAGGCATTAACGTAAGAAAATTTCTGTATAGCAATATTCTGAAGAATTTTGTATGTGAATGTGAGCAAAACAAATTTTCAATATTGACAATAAATTGAAATTGAAGTGAAATTGAAGTGCAGGACCATACAACGCACATATGTATAACCCTATTGTTCATATCTCAAAAGTTACTTCGCAGGAAGAAAATTTGACGACGACTCTAGAACAGGTTTGGCTAAGTATCTTTACCTAATGAATACACCTTGTTGAATCTCTCATAGAACACTAATTAAAGCACCTTCAGGAAGTTTGATCGGGAAGGAGGTGAGGGATGGGAGGAAATAATCAACATTTCAACACACAAAATAACTTAAATGTTGATATTTCAAAATGTAAGACTCAGACTGGATTGACATGCTCCCCATAATATATTTAGAGTTGTACTGTCCCAAGGGAGAGGGCACTGACTTACGAGAACAAGATTAATTAATGATATATGAACATGAAAAGCAGGAAAGTTGACCCATGACTACGTCACAATCCAATGACCCCATTGCCAATTTTCGATTGGCGTAGATATGGATCTCATTTTTCAAACGCTCATAAATTTCTTATTGTTTTGATGTATTTCAAACTTTCGCCATTCTGCTTATTTGTCTGCATTCATGCAAATGAAACTACAGAAAAACACTCAAATCTGATTCAATTTATCGACCCAACCTGTGTCTAAAAAAGACCAAATTATTCTTTCCCTTGAAAATGGTTTCCCATTGAAAGATGTTTCTAAACCCTTAATTAAAAGAACATGTACATAATAAAGACTGAATATATATGTGTGACGTCTGTAATGTAAATAGCACTCGCATTGAAATTGCGGCTCACATGCACGCACACGCACAAAGTATGCAATAATCTTCAGTCAATTTGAAGGAGGCAGACTTAAAGGGTAAGTCCACTCCTTTCAATATAGAAGCAGAAAAGTGGATAAGGTGACTCCACCCAACATCCCTCCTCTTTCTCTTACTCCCACCCCTCTTCTCCCAGGCTCTTCCTCCTCTCCTCTCTAGCTTTCATACCCCGTTTCTTTTGTTTCCTTTTTCTTTTCCTTTCTTTCCTCTCCTTCCTCTTTTTCTTTTTCTCTTTCTTTTTTCTTTCTCTT
>BEXV01000247.1:212231-222333 GCA_003118195.1 Hemicentrotus pulcherrimus | reverse complement strand
ATATTGGAAAGCAAAAATTCAAGTATTTTAGACTTTTTATAAATTCCTCATCAAGAACATGAAATCTCCTTGATAATAGAAAATATTTCATAATTGAATCAATATTTGATGCTTTTAAAATGATAATTACAAAATATTTTCTTAGATGTCAACTTAGAGTCAAGTTCGACTTAAAATCTTTTTGAAACACCCCCAGTGCATATAACAGAAAATGTTATTATTGACTAGTCAAACCGAGATGGTAGTTGATTTCTATATGCAGTAGGTCATATATGTATTTTGGGTACACCAGACTTGTTGGAAATAATGCCATTAATGGGTGTACATATCTCACACACAACAAACCTGTGGTCCAATCAAGAAATACATTCTAGTCCTTGTAGAGTCTTTTGGCTGGGGATGTAGATAACTTTTTTATCTAGGGTGTTTGGTGGGAAAATGCAAAGGATCACACAAGGCCTGTTTATCATAAAACTGAAAGCTAATCGTGGTGACTGACAACACCTGTTATTGGGTATAACACCTGAATGGTGTCAAATTCCTCATAAGAGACCCCTACTACCGTATGTGTCTTTTACATTTCCTTTTCTGTGAATGAAGAGCCATAAGTAAATTTTATGAATTCAAAATATATTTGTCTTATAAGGAAGCATCACTTTTGCATCTATAAGAAGGAGACAAAGTTATTTTGATTTACACAGATTTTCAGAGCTCATATCCTGAATGCTCCTTCACCAAAACAGAACTCTTTAGAGATTGACAACTTCCAATTTTTCAAAGCTTTATATTTTGAGTTTTCAGAGAGCTGATACCGGTACTCCTCTGACAGACACTAAAACGGCATATAATTGGAAGTGTAATCTATGGCTTATAAGCTTTCCGTTGATATATAATTCATCCATTTCACTTTTCAGTCCGGATATGGTCTTTAGTGGCAATATTGGTGAGCCATACTATGTCTAGCTTTATTGTACTTAAAAACAGAGTAGAAATTATTCTTTGAAAAATGAATTCAAAAGCCAAAAGAATGGGATTATCTGAAAACAGTTAAAGATTAAATGTTGTTTTGTTAGTTCAAACAATATCATGAGTGAAATTTCTGACCCATCTTGTTAAAGCCCATCTGCACTAGCTTGGCCAGGGGGGATTTAGACCTCCCTGCATGGTCACTGGCAATTGGCTATCTCATCAAATCAGCTCTCAATTAACATAAGAAAAAGGGGACCATGGGGGATCAATGGGTACCGCTGAGGCATTGTTGGCTGTATAGAGGGCGCAAGTAATTACAAGTAGTGTAGTCCTGCTTTAAATGTATACATGTATATGCACTGCATTTTTTTGCCAGGTATTTTTTAGTTTCTATGAATTTTGAATGAAATATAGGTTGTTTGGACTCGGGAGGGATGTTTATCAGTATACATTTTTTATCTACTGTTACTCATTTCATTACTTGTATACTATTTTAATTTAAGCAATCCTTGACAGAATATTTGAAATGTTTATATATATGTAAATATTATGTTGGTTTTATAAAAGACTTTGTAAATAAAATCAAACAAGTGACTATTATAAGTGTTTGTGCAATTGTTGTAGTTCATTGAATAATTATGTCATCACACCCTTAATTTGAACTATGGAGGGGACAATAGTTTAGCATACACAACTATGACATTTGTTTCATGAAAAGGCAAACTTGAACATGAACTCGTACATGTGCAGATGAACAGATTATACCCACCATCGAGAATTCAAGCTTGTTATGAAACACCCTTGACATTAAAGTTATAGCTTTGCAACTCTAGTTACTGTACTCTTTAATTTACAAATACATTGTATTCACCATATTAGAGCCAAATTGTGAAATGGACCCATTAGCTTTCTTTGGGTTAACTGAATTAATTACATGAATAGTCAAGCCTTACTCCCGATACACGAAATACACCCTTCCAGGCGCGTACACAGGGGGTGGGGGGGGGGGGGATACCCCCTCCCCTCAAATTCGTTAATTTTCAAAATAAAATAAAAGGTGCTCTTCCCCCCCCCCCTGCTCTGCAGAAGGGCGTGCAAACGGTTTAGTCAGTTTAGTCTTGATTTATGAAGAATTGACATCACTGTTGACAGATTGAAATCTTTTGTAGACAAAGAAGGGTCAGAACCTTGCAATTAATTGGCACTCTTCTGCCATTCATACACAATCTTCAGTCACTTGGGTCTCTCTGGTTCTTTTACTTTTACCCATTTCACGCTCCATCCTAATGTCCTTCCTCTCTATCTCTCTCCCTATTATCCAAATCTTTCTTACTCCTTTTCTTCCCCATCTTCACCTTCCCCCATTAGGCCAATCTTTCTTTTTATTTTTCAATCTTTTCCCCACTCTCTCTCTCTCTCTCTCCATCAGATGTTTTCACTTGATCATCTTTTTCCCCTTTATTCTTCTCCCCTAGCATAGAAATCTTTTTCAAAAATTTGAGCCATATTTCCTCGCCCTCATAAAAACCCTTCACACTTTCAGGTTTTTCTATTTTTCTGTTGTATTTTCTCTTTCTCTCTCCCTTAACATGAAATCTTTCTCCTGCTCTTTCTTGTCCATTCCACTCCCATCATGAATATCTTTTTGTTGAGCTTCTCTAGTATATATCTTCCTCTTGTCTCCTTCCCTCTCCCTCACTATCTCATCTCATGTCACACAAATCCTTTTATTGCTCTTTCTCCTTTATTCGTCTCTCTCTCTCTCATGCATTTTTTCCTCACCATCTTAAACCAAGTGAAAATATGACTTGCGTGAGTCAAAAGAAATAAGTACATGTAGAGAAAAAATAGATTTACAAAACATTTCCAGTCAATGATATATTGCACCTTTGAATAGCTCATATCCTGGCTATAGCAGAATCATATAAAAATAGTTACATGTAAATAAAAAGAGGACTTTTAAGAGAACATACCTGGAAAATATAAAGTCAATTTTAAGAAAAGGTCACGCGACTCTTCAGAAATCGAGCATTCATGCATCGAGTCTTAAAATTCTAAAATCACAGTGATAGATCACACATATCCTAGATTAAAATGTGTTTCAAAGTAAATTTGCTAGCTACCTTCTTTGAAATATAATATTGAATCAACTTGAGTGGGAAACAACTTTTTTGTGCATAAAAACTCACTAATTTCAGAGAGATTTACTTTTCTGGAAGTGGTTTGATCTTTAACTAGGACTACATTTCATAAAATGTTTCCATTGGCACAGCAAGACACAGTCATGACATTTAGTTTTGGTAAAAAATCAAATCACTTTTTGAAATGGTAATTACTGGAATGCTAAATGTGTTTTCAGTTTGCATGCCTACTAAAGTTTGGGGATTTACGTCCTTAATGTACCTGGCAAAAGGCAATAATTGGGTTTGAGAGCCGCTTCAGTCACTTTTCAAGGAAATCCTAGCAAAAGCATGTTTTTGCTCTTAAGTGGCATGTGCAGTGAAAATTGTAAAAATAACGCTTTAAAGCTCTCTCGTCAAAGAGTCTTGCAGAGAGTTATCTTATTGGCTGAACATGATGAGAGTGAAATCTATTTAAAAAATGGTTATTGCACAACAAATGGGTGTATATGGGATGAGATAAAATCTTGCTAAAAAAATATGATTCTCAGAATGCTGACACATGTATTTAAAATTTTAAGAATATTTCATCTCCAGGAAATCCCCAGAAAACCATCCCAATTATACACAGTACTGTGAGTGTCCATTCGTTCATCTCATGTTTCAAATTTTGTTTCATCTTATTAAAATTATTCTGTTATGATTTTTGAAATACTTTTCCCTTGTAATTGTTACACTTACAGATACAAATCTTGTGTTGTATTTAGATAGGAATTAAAAGGGTCGTGATGTCTAATACAAGAGGTTTCCTCGCTTATGTCTTGAGCAGTAGCAGCTTGATTTCAAAGCATCTTCAAACACTGGTGTGACCCTTGACCTCCAGTCCTCTCTCACAATGCATTGGTTGTAAATTGTTAGGCTTGGGGCACCAGTCTTTAGAATGTTGTAGAGGCAAGGCACACTCAAGGCATCTCTAGACAACAATGGACCAGTCCAACGGTTCCTGTAAGCAAAGGAAGAAAAAAAACTGTAAACTAAATGCATACATATTATTCTGGACCATGGTTGAAAAGATCATACATATCGGTACCTTACCAGTAAAGTTACCACCCACCCATTATGGGGTAAGGCCAATTAAAACTGATTCCAATTTTTTTCTTCAAGACTTTGTGTTTCATGAGGAAGGTTTTTATGTTCAACAATTAAACTCTCTTCTGAAAACTACACCTGATTGCAAAGAAGATCAAGACCTTATTACTAAAGAAATCATTGGATCTTAAAAGCTTTGTTGTCTTTCTTTGTCATGTCCTTGCTATTCAGATTAAAACAATACCAGTTGAGAGTCAGAGTGGCACTAACTTTAATTTTCAATAAAGGGGAAGCATACATGTACCTTGCCGTGGCAATCGATGTTAGAGCTGGTAGATGCACACTCCTGAGAAAGAAACATGTACTGTTGGAGATGTCCAGCACCTCCAGAGATTCTGAACTCATGATGTACTGTGGGAAGGACAACATTCCGATTAAAGGCACACTCACACTCAGCTTGAACCTCTTCAGGCGTGGCAAGCTCTCTAGCAAATAATTCAAGTTCTCTTCACGCAGCACAGCAAATACCCAGTACTTATCAAGCTCCAATGTGTGTAGCTGTTTGAATGTTGAGAGTGCTTTAACGGAAGAAAATGACCAGTCAAAAGGAGTGTGGATTTCTTCGATGGCAGGGCACATCTCGCTAAGAGTGGTCAGCAGGCACAAGAATGACTTGACCCTGTCCGATTTCCAGGTCATCTCCTCGGCTTGAAATGGCATGAATTCTGGAGAGGTTGTCCATTCTGCATGGACAACCTTGAGCTCATGTGAGTTGGTCATTTTGAGGAGGTAGATCAAAAATTTGAGCCATATTTCCTCGCCCTCGATGATATCCAGCTCGAAGAACAAGTAACGTAGCAGGGCTCCCCTGGAAACAAAGTGGTATATATAGCTGGTAGCCCTCTCCTTTATACATTTGATAGCTTCACATTTGTCCTTGGGTAGATCTCTTCGTGCTAAAGCATGGGTAAAATCAGCAACTTGCCACAGACGTGGTGTTCTTATTACCCTAGCCCAATCCGAACATACTTTGGCTATCTCACATTTGTCAATATCACTTAAAAAGGAAAATATTCTTACTTTGCATTCCAAAGGCAATCTAGAGAAGGCCGTTTCCAATTTGTTGTTTGATATATTGCGAGATATTCTACACTGCTCCTCCCGTTTTAAATCAGCTTGCTCAGTTCTTGCTTTTCTGCGTCTGGAATGACTGATGACATAAGGCTGCCCACAGTTCAATTTTCTTCTCTTTCTCCTGCAACAATAACTTGATTCAGACATATCTGATTCGGTAGCAGCTTGTATATTTTTAAGGATTGCACTCTGCCATTTGTATCTTTCTTATGATATATCCTTGAGCTTTCAGTTGAAGCTTGCAGTGCTTGCTGTCATCGATGATGACTTCATCTGGTTTGGTCACCTATAGACAGAAATAAAAGTGGAAATCTTCTATAATCTTCTTTAATTAATATTACTCATATCATTGTGTAGTCCGGTTTTCCCAAGTAATTTGAAATAAATATGTAGGCACCACTCACAATTTTGATCTATAAATAATTATGAATGTATCTATACTTGTAAATAGATCTTTGCACAAAATAATTTTCTACCATGCAAAACTATCGAAAAATCATAAAGATAAGAATTTACAGTAAAACTATTGAAACCCCTACTCATTATAAGGGGTCATTTTTTTCAAAAAAGACCAATTTTGCACAATTTTCTGTAGTCCTTCCTGTGTTTTTTCTGGCTTTAGCCGTGCAAACACCCCAAAAGATTGCAAATTTTGAAAAAACAGACCCATTTTTAATGGTATTTTTGTTAAATGTGGGACCCCCCCCTCCCCCCTTTGCATTGGATTGGCAGGGAAGGCAGGCCGGGTCTACATAAAAACTAAAATTATGTAAAAATGCTTTTTTAAAATTTACTTTGCCTCAGCACCTGACACACAGCATATCATCAACACTGTCATTGTCAATAGTCACTTTTGGAGGTAAATTATTTATATCGATCTAGATTCTATGTCTATTACTAAAATAAACCCATCATCAGACAAATGGTTGGGTCCAATTTACTGGATACTTTTGTGAAAAACCTACAGGAAAATGATGAAAGGCTGCATTATCTTCTGCTTTTAATTTTCACACACACACACACACACTCATCAGACTGCATAAATCTTTGACTATGAAGGAGGTACGCACAGACTTAACCCCAAAGAAGAAGAAAGGTCGTATAATTGCGACCACTTTGACTTGAACCGAGTTAAATATACACATCCCCGAGCAAAGCTCTGGGATGTGCTTCGTACGGCGTCTGGTCAGGCTAGAACCGGGCCCGGGTAGACTCACAAAGTCACAGTCACACCAGTAATTTACACATGACATAGCCATAGATTCTAGGCATTGTGCCATTTGTGGTCAATCCTTTCTGCCAACACTCCTCATTTAATTGGGTAGGGTCGTCAGCTAGCTAGCTCCTCTTTCTACACAAAACAGCACTGAGCTAGAAATTCTTAGAATGGTTGATTAACAAGCCCAACACTAACGACGCGACATGACATCCATGTGATGTAAAACTAACAGTTAGTTTTGGATTTTTTACATTAAAAGTTGGGTTCACTCACCTTAATAACCCACACAGAGTCACTACTCACTAGATCTAGTCACACAATCTTGTAATGTCGTAGGCCTAGCTAGGCCTAGACCGAAAGTTTTAGTCTCTGTTGTTCCGCCGAGACTACCTGTACTGTAGGCCTACTCGTACCTCTGAAGCTAGCTCTTGATCTTGCGCCGCTCGTTGAAACTGGCGACCATTAAGTCGGCGACCAATAAGAAGGAAGCTAGCCACCAATAATGGAGCCTATAGTGTCTCTAAATCGTACAATCAAAAAGGAAACAAAACAATGACTGACACCATTTGAAAGGTGTGATCTTACTCTTTACTCTGATAATAATGTCACATGCCAAAGCAATTTGTCTGAGTCTAACTTTTTTAGATTTAAACCGGCATGATATACGGGTTTACAGGGTTCATCTGGGCATTTCGAGTATATTATTGGACAAAATGCGCTTTATACTTTGTACGCTTTTAAAACTATCGTTTGACACTTTAACTAAATAATGACTGACAACAGAATGGTGAGGATCCTGTTCTTTACTCGCATAGTCACATGCCGAAACAATTTGTCTGCGTCTTACTGTTTGGGATTGAATCTAGGACTCTACAAGACATAATACGGGATTATACGGGGTTTATCTGGGCATTTCGATTATGATTGAGGGGGGGGGGGATGTGTTTTAGTTATTTCGAAGGCTTTTAAAACTATCGTATGACACTTTTAACTAACAAAGATAATGATTGACACCATTTGAAATGTGAGATCCTATTTTCTACTATCATAATAGATATGTCACATGCCAAAGCAATTTGTCTGAGTCTTATACTGTTTTAGATTTAAACCGGCATAATTATACGGGTTTACAGGGTTTATCCGGGCATTTCGAGTATATTATTTGACTAAATGCGCTTTATACTTTGTATAGGCTTTTAAAACTATCGTATGACACTTTAAATAAATAATGACTGACACCATATGAATGGTGAGATCCTATTCTTTACTCTCATAAAAAAAATTATGTCACATGCGCTATGCCGAAGCAGTTTGTCTGTGTCTTACTGTTTTGGATTGAATCTAAAACTCTACAAGGCATGGGTCTTGTTTGGGTCTTACTCTTTTAGACTCTTATACGTATTTTGTCCAAATTTGTTCTGTATACTCTGTTCAATACAGAAAAAGTTGTGCAGACTGTCCATCCAAAGTATCCTCTTTCTTCCCTTACTCCTTCTTCCCACAATTTTCCCTGTCAGAGCAAAATTCCCTATATATGGGCCTTCTTTACGTGTAATACTAGTGTGACCCATGAACTTCAACTGCCTAATCAGCATCTCACGTATCATTTTCCTGCACTCCAGCTCGTGTAAGAACTTTGTCAGTCCAGGGGATTTTCATGATTTCTTCTTAAAAAACACATTTCGCAACTTTCCAAACGCTTTTTAGCTAGTATCAGAGGCTAATGTCCCCGTTTCACTATACTGGGTAGATAAAAGTTTAGTTCTCTTATTCTGGTCCTCATACTCATTGTTCGATTTGTCAAAATGTTGCCTAACTTTAAAACTGCAGATTAGCGGCGAGAGCTATTTCCTTCTCTTGATCTCTGAGTCTCACATCTGGCATCTTCGGAGATCTGCCGAGGTATAGTTAAATGAGGAGAGTATTATTCTGACTTGTTTAATAATGCATTTTGGACTGCTCTTCTGGAGACCACCAGGTACTTTGTCTTGTTATAACTGTTGATCTCTATATTCCCATTTTCTCACTTTCTTTTACGATGACATTCAGGAGCCTCTGGAGATCTTTCTCTGATCAGAAAAGAAAACGTTTATCGATCAGCATAATTTTTGTGATTGAATGGCCACCCATCCCATTTTCTATAATTATTAACATCAGACGGGGAGTCGCTATGTCGCTGGACCTGTTCACTACACTCTCCTTCTACCCTGATGCATGCAAACTGATTCCAATATTTTTCTTTATAGTAAGGGTAATTCCCGGGGCTAATCCACGTATATTCTGGTTTGAATCCATATTTTAGTTAAACTTCTTTTTAAAACCTTCAAATCATAAAACATGTTTTGTCTAACTCATTTCTCTATAATTATAGTGCTAGTAAACCACGTATATGCCGGATTGAGCCCTGATTTCAGTCTGAAACAAAGATCCAGACAGATTGCTTCGGCATAACTGACATATTATGAAAGTTAAGAGTAAGATCTCTCCTTTAAAAGGGTGCGAGGCATTATTTAGTTAAAACGGTCATAATACGCACATCTATTCATTAAAAACTTCGGATCTCCGTAGGATTGCGCATTCCTCAATAAATGGGTGTATTACAATCTCAACTTTAAATGTGCCAGTTTATAAGGTATTTGCTCTGCTATAATATGCCACGTTTTATTTTAATTCAAAACTCCAGTAAAGCTTTCATGCTAGAGCGCCTTAATGGCAGCGCAGCTAAAGCCAGGGTAATAATCTCCTACTTTTTAAGCACTTAGTGATTGTAATAAGCGCTACATAAAAACTGAGTGTTATTATTATCTTCCATTTATCACCCGTGTTACACATTCATTTTTCGTTTTTCTTTTTGAGGACACCATAGTAAAATTTCTATTGTTTAACGGGCTAACTTCGCCCGATTCTTTTGGTCGCGGTTATTGGTCGCCAAAATATAGCCCACTCGCTCTCTTGATCTTGATCGTTGTATTTCAAAACAAAGGGTGATTGCGGTTAAGGGCTTCAATCAGAATAGCCGTAAATTAGAAGAAGTCATTGCCGAGGAGTCTACTATAGCAGTGTATCAATCATGGCATCTTCTTCAAACCCCATTGAAGCATGCAAGTGCTCTATTTGCCTGGAATTGTTCCTGAAACCAACAAGGATACCCTGCAATCATGTGTGAGTATAGATTCTAGAAAATAACAACTCGTGAACTGCGAACAGACGAAAGTCAAAACAACACACAGTGACTAGACCCCCATATCCCATTGACACACACACACAAAATGACAAATAAAAGTCAGAACAGACCAACTTAGAGTCTATGGTGATTTCATTGATAAAACTGGCATTTGTGAACTATAACTAGCTTTAAATTACGGCTTGGAAACAATTGGGGATAATGATAATTGATCTAGCCATGTGTGCATCCAGGCATGGATCCAGTTCCCAGAAGGGGGGGGGGCCTGGGGGCCTTGGCCCACCTGTCAAAGAGAGAGAGAGAGAGAGGGGGGGAAGGAAAAGAATGGAAAGGGAAAGCAGAAGAAGAAGCAGAAAAGAAAAGGGGGAAGAATGAGGGGGGGGGGGG
>BEXV01000247.1:154130-178777 GCA_003118195.1 Hemicentrotus pulcherrimus | reverse complement strand
CGCTTTTGATACGTTTCGTGACGTCACGTATGACGTTATTAAGCAAGATTAGACTTTGAAAATTACTGAAGTTGTAGACATTTATATACATTGCTCAAAAACAGTAAAAACTCGAAATTGAAAATTTCAACGATTTTTGCCACTGAGGCCACTTCGTGAAAACGGTGACGATAGTTTCGACCAATGTAAGAAAACGAAACCATCTGCCTTTAACGATACACTTTCAACTTGCAGCCCCTTTTATTAAAATTGCACAATCACCCTCTTTTTACGTGTTTCAAAGCATTGTTTTTCAAATCTAGAACTTTGTCCAACGGCCAGAGTGCAATTCAAAAAAATTCCAGCATTTCAGGTCTCACCAAAAGACTTACTTTTGAAGGTTTAAGCGAGCATATATTTATTCTAAAATATTTAATTTAGTTGTTGCACAATCACCCTCTTTTTACGTGTTTCAAAGCATTGTTTTTCAAATCATACTTCCCAAAAATGATCACAGGATTCTCGATTTCATTGCAGCTGATCGTTTTAACTTGACAGGAAACACAATGTACACGTTTGCCTAGTACAAGCCGTGCCTAAACATTGCTTAATACAACATTCGGAGCGATATCAGGACACAAGCTCAGCCTCGCAACCATCTTTCTTTAAAACAAACTGAAACACACGAAGTATTTTATATGAATAACACATCAATCATAATGATAATAGTCTAAAGTGTATACAACTATCCCACCTAATTAGATATGTTCGAGGTAAGGATTAAGTCTGATGATTGTTTTGTGTTTTTAATCATGGTCTATTATTACCTTGACGCTATCGATGCTGTAATTGTGACAATGTCATATCAGCGCGTAGGGGTTCTTTTGTAACCCCCGTAGTCATGGTAGCATGCATTGTCGAAATCTATTAGAAATGCCAAAAATTCAATAAAGGTATTCGAAAACTGAAATGATTTAATCATAATTTTGTTAATCCAGGAAATCGCAATCAACATCAATGCTGTTCTTCCTGAGCGCCATACAATTATTATTTCCAAAGCAATTGTCAAGAACCTATTTACACCTGGGTGGAGAGTGGAAAGTATTGACTAATGTCTTGCGAGGCTGATGGGATTCGAATACTCAACCCTCGGAAAGAGAGATGAGTGAATGAACCACCATACCACGACACCTTTTATTTCATAATTTGTCGGAACTCTGATAATAAGGGTATACTGGTAACTTAATGTAACTTAATTTCACTGCCAACCAACATGATCAAATTAAAATCTGAGATTCCTTAAAAATTATTTTATTATCTAATCATAAAGTACAATTTTCTGGAAATAAAAATGATTATGAAAAGAGTGGTTTTCTTTGCTCTGGATATCATTTTACTGACTTTTTGTTTGAATACAAGTCTACTTCGTTGCGATAATAGTCGTTGATTTAATTACTTTCAAAGGGGAAATCGATTTTTAGTCATCCAAATTAATTACTATTTGTCTTCGCAATTTTCACGAAATGAAACAGTTACAAAACAAAGGGATCTTCTTCAGAGAAGTAAAAAAGTTATCAAGTAAGTGAGGAATGGTCAAGAAATTGAATCATATAGATTCTAGAGATCAGGTGGACTTCTTTTTCAACAACATAATCTACTTCTAAAAAAGCAAGGGGATTTCCCCCAAAATTCATTAGCCGTATGAGCGGATGAATCTTTCACATAGAATGTACTGCTTTAACATCCTGATTCGATGTAGCTTTCTCAACGTTGTTTCACGGTTGAGATATGTTAATATTTTTGCTCCACCGCAGAACATTCGATGCCGATACATCGAGACAACATCTTTCAACATGGCACCTACGAAAATATCACATCACTGCATGGACAGCGATAGGGTTATTACGCCACTAGTTATGTTTATATCCTTGCCGATTAAATAATGTGATTTGCACAAATGGAGTTTTCCGCCAGCGGGATAAGCAAGGAAGGAATCTTCATTCATCTTTTTCTTTTTCCTGATCTCAGATAAATCTTGGGTAGCATGTTTGAACATGATATCCACATCCCTAGGCGAATCATGCGATGATTACATGAATCTCTTCTGACATAATTTTTCGACATAAGCATGCGTTTGGAAGTAGCTTACAGGTTAGAACAAGATTTTTCATTTGCTTTTCAATATCATTATTGAAGACTGAGCAATCAATGACCGTTTAAGAATGTATTCATCTATTAATTAATCGAATAAAGTGTCTTGATGATGTTGTAAAAGTTGGGTTTTAAAGAGAAAGAGAGGGAGAAAGGTTGGGGGGGGGGGAGAGATGAAGGTTTCGCCAAAATGATAATGTTGTAATTCAAATAAATTGTTTTTCTTCTGTTCATTTTTGAAAAATTTGTTTTAATGTGACGAACAATAAAAAGACAACAATTTGAAAAAATATAAACACCCACAAGACAATGATGAGAGACTAATCTCAATCGAAAACATTATTTCAATCAGCGTTCTTGAACACTATCAGCAATAAAAGGCAAATCAAAGTGGGTGAAAAAATCCAGAGAGAGGGGGCGACAGACAGTGAACGTGAGGTGAGAGAGAGAGTGAGAAGACGGAGGGAGAGGGTGTGAAAAGAGAGAAAGAGAGAGAGAGTTAAGAGTGAGAGATAAGGGGATGTGATATAAAAAGGGCACGAATAGAGAATGGCACGGCGGTGAAAAAATCTAGGTTATAATTATCAAACAGAATTTGTAAACAGAGACTAAATTCATAAACAGGAAATAAAGAAAATATATGTAATAAGGGAAGTAGAGAGAGACAGAGACAGACATACAGACATAGAAAGGGACAGAGACGTAGAGAGAGAGAGAGAGAGAGCAATAAGGAACGCAATGCCCTTTTTTCAAGAGACGACTATATCAGCAAATCCAAGCAACGAATCACACGATAGACATACCCTTAGATAAATTGGACACCACAACCAAGTTCCTCCCAGGCGTATGGATATTAGATTCTTGATAAGAAATAAATTGAAATTGAAGAAATATTGCTTGTCTGCATTACAATAGATTGCAATAACGTCTCCCGTTCGATGGAACTCCTTCCTTCGCATCACCCATATGTGAATAGTATTTTGTAAACACCAACCATCTTCCGTTCTTCTTTAAATCACGTTACGACATTTCTTTGCGGGAGACGACTATGCTACTTCAATTCAAGGTTTACCGTCTCCAGTGTGCTACGTGTAATTTGATTTATTTTATGTTGCTTAATTAATTATGTTCTTCTAAATCAATTCTACTCTTAGAAATGCAATGCAATGCGAACATAATATAGGCTTGAATGATAATGATAATAATAAAACTAAACATAATAATAATAATAATAATGATAATAATAATAACAATAATAATAATAATGATGATGATAAGGGGGGAAAAAAAGGAGAAGAAAAAAAGAGAGGAAAATCATTATTATATAACAATTTAAAAAAGAGAATATTAAAGTAGCATGCGCCAACTCCACAACACTCATGCGTTAAAGGCACAGAACAAAGGACATACACATGCTTAAAATCACACACAAATTTGCTAATAAAACAATCTACAGACTATGAATCTAGTTTGAACAGATTAGTTATTCTAAAATAAATGTTGGTCAAAATATAATAAGAATAAAACATCATCCAAGAAGAAATGCAGACGAAGGAGAGAAAATAAGCTGTGACCGAGTCATCTGAGTAAACAACATTGCGTCTTCTTTCATATATTTTCATTAACCATACATTTTGTGACAAAGTATTAATTAAAAAAAAAAAAACCTTTGAAATACATTCCATGTTCTAGACCATGGACCTTCTGCGAAAGATAACTTGATTTATTGACTTTTTTTACATAACTGGTATCGGAACTTTTGTTATTGTCAGTGACGTAATTACACAGTTCCACTTTTATACTACATGTATTTTCCTTTTCTTGGCCTCTCTTTGTCTTCCATTCAAATTATTCCTTGCTCTCTCGCTGACAATCCCTACACCGTCCTTACATTGATTCAATACCACTTAACTCGTTTGTACTTCCAGTAAGTTTGAACCTTAGTGCTTTCTGGTTAAGTAATCAACGGGTCGGAACTTTTCCTCATGAAATATGTAGGTTAATGATGATGCTGCCACTTCAAACCATAAATTAGAAATTTGCTATCACGCCTCTGCCCTAACAGACTGATGGGCCTTTACTAGCCATCATGGTAACACCTTTTCAAACGCTGGTAGACGACAGATCCATCAGCTCTGCCCCCTAATGAAAACTCGAGTATAGCAAAGCGCAATGTCTGGTCCTCTTGAAGCGGGATAAACCCATAAGATGAATATTTTAGACCTCAAAAGCGAAGCAGAAGCCATCTTAAATCAGCAATTTGCTATATACTGGCCTTAGCTACGCTTATCAGACATTGCCTCTTGTTAGAGGTTGCTTGAAAGTGTTATTACGAGGCGAGAACATAAGGACATTACTCTGTTGTATCCATGGATGTCATTTAATAAGCAAAGCAAGGTCATTCAAAAGCTGCATGCCATTCTCCATGCATACGCATGCTTATTTGTTAATATGAGAATTTATAAAGACAAAAAAATAGGTGCATTAACGTGTGAAAGGGACTGTATGAAAGGGAAGGAAGGGAAAGCGTGAAGGACGTACCTATAATAGATGAGTGAAAGGATGTCTTTTCTGAATAGAAACGTGAGTTCTTTCTATGTGCGATTAATGTCCTGCTTTTGGCGCCGCCGATCTATCAAGGCCCGTGCATGCATTACGAAGGTGGCGCCGAATAGGTGAGAAATCGACTGCATTTAAGCCGTGTTTTCGGAAGATTCCACCGCCGTTCACATTCTCACAATCCTGCACTCATTGATATGGAGAGACAGAAACAGAAATCCTTGTCGAAAATACAATATCACTATCCGCAAGAGGCTCCATCGAATTATTTTCCTCTCTTTCTCTCTCTATTCCTCTCTCTCTCTCTCCCTCTCTCTCCCTCTCTCTCTCTCTCTATTCCTCTCTCTCTCTCTCTCTCTCTCCCTCTCTCTCCCTAGGAGGGAGCAAGAGAAAAAGAGAGTGATTAATAGATAAATAGAATATGTATTAATCAGTCCCCTTTTCTCTTGCTCCCCCTCCCCTTCTCTCTCTCTCTCTCTCTCTCTCTCCCTCCCTCTCCCTCTCTCTTTCCCACTCCTCTCTTTTCCCCGTTTTCTCTCTCCTCTCTTCCTTTTTCCCTTTCACTGTCCCTCACCCTCTATACTTCACTCCCCTTCTCTCTTTATCTCTCTCTCTCTCTAATATACATATATTATATTTCTGTCCCTCCCTGTTTATTCATCCCCATTTTCCCTCTTGCTCCACTGTCTCTTTCTCTCTCCCTGGCCTCCGTAACCCATTCATCACTCTCCCTTTCTATACACTCTCTTTCTTCCTTCTCCCCCTCTCTCTCCCTCTCTCACTCTCTGTCTGTCTCTGTCTCTCTGTCTCTCTGTCTCTCTCTAATATATATCCACATGCACAGGCAAATTTAACGTTAATTGTATAGATGAGACGGATAACTTTTGAGAAAGACAATGGGAAAGATAAAGACAAAGTTAACAAACTTGAAGAATAAAGCAAAGGAAGAGAGAAGAGATAAAGAAGACCCAAGAAGACCCCCAAAACAAAAAAATAATGGAGAGTATGGATTTGGGAAGAAAAAGGTATAACTATTTTAAATTCACTGTTAACAAGTCAATTATTCATACCCTGACCAAGTTTTGAATTTGTTTATAAAACTGTGCGAACACTTGATTTGTCCTGCTTCTTGAGAATGTGATAAATTAAATATTTCATCTAAAATTATTCAACCAGTCCACCTTTCATTTTTGGGTTATGAATTCATGTTCTGCTAGGTAAAATTATGAAATCACTTGGTTTGTATGTATAAGCCTAAGTTTGCAAAAGACGATTGTGTTTGTGATCAGATCTTTCTCCCATATATTAACATAACCCAACAAGATCTTTTCCGAGATATTGCAAAATAGGTAGAAGTGATAGAAGTGAAAGAACAGAGCGACTGGCAATCAAAACTCTCCTCAAATATTAGTTTTTCCAACTTCATGATGAATATTTGTGCAATGTGTCTGCGGAGTGTTTCTAGGTAATCAACGTGAGGCCGTAAAGCAATGATCATGTTGTCGCTAAGAGACTCTGTCTCTGACTCTGTTACTATAGAATAATGATAATGAAACAATGCGCTCTCAAAACCAACGCACATAACCACAAAACAACAAGCGTGGAAAATCATCTAAGAAGACGAATATGACTAAAAACGTGGGAATGACTAATAATCAAATCGAACTAATTCGACGAAGTGAATTCAACATTTTGTGATAGGAATTGAATATCGATCAAGTGGTTGGTTCATCAATCAATCTCAGTTCTCCAATTTCACCAGTGTGTGCGTTGTGCTCAACTGAATGTGCGTCTATTCACTTGGGAGTCGGGCTAAATATTGTCAGTCTGGAGATATACTGTCCTCTTCTAAGATTAAAGGATCGATGCATACCAGGTATAAAAGTCATATTACAATATAAATGTACAGAAATTCATCTTTTGTTTTGATATGAAGACGGTAATATTAATGCCACTTTTGGGCATCAAAGTAGGAATTTAAAGTCCATAGACCTTTGAATTAAAGAGAAGGTTGAGTTCTGGGAAGCGAGGTGAAAAATAATTCGTGAACTTTATCATTCTTATTATGCAAGTGTGGAAGAACATCAGATNGGGGGGAGGGGGGGATGTTTTTTACGCCACGTGTTCGTGTAGTCCCATATACATCTTTCTGTGTACAGTGTTTGTAACTTTACCAAATATCTTATCATTTTGATGATTCCAGAACCTTGCAATGCACACACATTCTTATATGCTAGATGATCAACATTTTCTGGTTGATTCCACACCGTTTCTTTCACAATGCAATCGCATGACCAGAACTCAACTTCATCTTTAAAGCCGGACGGTATTTTCTCTAACATCGTCGTATTGCATTGTGGACTTCCATTTTCACGGCGGACGCTGAAATGCATGTGTACCCTATGTGACCAAAACCCTGAAATGACGTCTTTTTGCTAGACCAGGGGTATAGGATTACGTCTTAGCGACGATGGAAAAGGGGGATCTTATTGAGTCGAACATCATGAAGAAATGCGGGTAAAGTAGGCTTACGAGAAGAAGAGAAGCAAACAAGAATTGGTGATCGCTGCATGGGCAAGACTGGCAGCTGGATGGAGAGACTCAGACACCTCTGTGAAACCTGACAACGGCTCTCCTGGTCTCTCGTCTACTTGGAAAGTAAAGGGCAAAACGTCCCCACGGCACAATGACAAGCAGATCGCATCGAATATTAATGTATACAATTTTGTATGACAATTTGGAGGTAAAAATTAATGTACGGTGCTCCCCGTTTTTGAATTTTTATCCACTTTTTACAACACCTAACGACTGTTTAGAGTTCCATTGTGGAGAAAAAAATATCACAAGCTTCTTCAATAATTAGTGTCCGCAAGGGAAAACACTGAGAATGTTCTCGTGATAACTCTTCTGGTTTTGTGCACTAACTATTTTCATACTGTTAGCGATACTAGGAAGCAGACTCACAATGACCGACGTTGTATGTGTCTGGTAGTATATTATTGATGGCTATTGGAAGTACAGGTTATATTTCTTCAAATCTAACTCAAGAAGAAATATTTCCTCAGTAACATGAATCAAAAGCTAACAAAAATGCGATACACAAAACCGAGACATTAAAGATACATAGTGTACTTTTAATGTGACAAAATAACTAGTCTTAGATCTTCCGCTTTATTCAATGCACTTTTAGTTGAGCTGTTCATCATAATTATCACCTGTTTCACATTTATGAAACAACGGATCTTTCAAGCTTATACATTAAGACCGTCTTCTCCTTTAGAGCATTTCATTAACATCACAGTAACATGCACATATGGTGATATTGTTATCATGATCCTACCATTCGTGCTCTGGAGATGACTGATCCATGTTCAATTTCTTACACCAACTATGGACGGTGATGGACCCGCCATTTCCCTTAGCTTTTAACTTTTAACTTCAACATACTGTCCAAATTCCCAAATAAAACATAAACCTATAATTATCATTGATGAAATGAAAAGGTGAATAACAGAGGAGTCAATGTTGGATCACCGTTACAATTGTTTAATATTTCTAATGAATCTCTTATTTTCAATCGAGATTGACTTACTTGGAGACATATTGTCGAAGTTGAAGTTTCCACAGAGGACGTCAAAGGCCACTACTTCCTGCAGTCCTTCAAGACGATGGCTGTACACATGGAAGTTGTTAAGCCACTTCAAAATGGCGTCCATCTGAGCGGAGCGCAAGTCGTCTTCTGTCAAAAATTGAAGCAGAAAAGGAATTTGTTTACAAATTAGTTTGCCTTGTTGTACATCTATTTGTAAAGTCTGCAAAACAAATGTTCATGATGCGTCACAAACATAACAGTTTGTTCCTGAGCTTCAAGATGTGAAGGCCTTATTAAAAAAAAAAATATACAATAAACAAAAGAATCATCCGCTTTAACAATGAACAAGTGGCCAAGTGAAAGAAAGAAAGAAGAAATCGGTGAAACAAATTCTTTTTGATTACTTTAACTTTTTCTGCATTCGGTCAGTCCTTTTCTTCTATCATATTTTATTTAAAATATATGGCCTTATACATGGAGTTGAATAGAATGTTGACATGATATTCAATAAAACAGAAGTTAGAGCAAAGCGAACATGAGACAAAGATGTAGTGAAGTGTGAAAGTGTAGAGCGACTAAACATTTATATTTATATAAAACCGTGTGAAGTACTTAATATCGCATGAACAGTTCTTGTGTTTGATTTTAGTTCCTTTTATCAGCTAACACTCTTTCCAATGTATCAAGTTATTCGTTCTATTATTAGACCAACTT
Organism: Hemicentrotus pulcherrimus; assembly: GCA_003118195.1. Taxonomy (NCBI): domain Eukaryota; kingdom Metazoa; phylum Echinodermata; class Echinoidea; order Camarodonta; family Strongylocentrotidae; genus Hemicentrotus; species Hemicentrotus pulcherrimus. Next base: position 169,782 of record BEXV01000247.1, on the reverse strand, counting down.
CAAACCAACCAACTTTTGGTCATATAGACGTAATGTACTAATGTCTGACGCGATTTTCAGATTTTCGGGAGCAAAACAAAATACACAAATTGGGCCCCTCCCATGAAAAAATCCTGGATCCGCGCCTGGGGGGGGGGGGGGGGGGGGNGGGGGGGGGGGGGGGGGGAGGTCACTTGCTACCCTATTCATTTTATACACAAAGGAGGAAATTACCTTCAACTTAATTCTTTCACCCATCAAATTGCTATTTCCGTTAGAATAATGATCAACCATCATTTTAGGTGATAAAATGTATGTTCACTGTCGTGGGCACCTGATTTGAGCCTTGCCAACAAAATTGTGTACCTATTAACTGATTATAAAGTGTCAGAACCCCAAATTCAATGATCATAAGGCGACCATAAACTGAAAGCGACATAATAATGACAAACAATTTCACATTAGCTAGGCCATGACTTCTATTTTTAAAACGTTTTAACATGTAATACACAAATTAGGGTATTGAGGTGCACTTTGCATCAATTTGAGCTTGATGCGAATAAGCCATCAAAAGTAGGGCTTAACTTTGGAACAGATACATGCGTAATTTGAGGTGCCTTTGTGGTCGAAGATCTTAAATGTGTTTGTTTGTTAAATGCTCCCTAAATTCTCCAAAGGTAATCATACTTTTGATATTCATTTACTTGTTCGGGTAGTTAGGACGTTTAAAAGCAATTGAAGACGGTACCAATATTTAAAATAATATTAATTCATTTTTGCATTACTTTTCAACACAACCAGCGTTTTCTATTTGCAAATAAATCGATCATATATTTTGCTTCAAAGCCAGATCTAAAATAGATCTAAAATGCGAAAAATTCTAGTAATACCTGTATCTCCTAAGAAGACAAACCATATGCACTACAGCACCGTCATGTAATTATAACAAAGTGCTGTCCTTTCTCAAAGCAACGTTGTTTGTTTCATTTTCGGAGAATCGGTTTTCCGTGCTAGGGAAAAAATGGATTCCCTTCGGAAGCCTAATACGAAGGATTACATTCCATACTTCATCTTACAGTATTCATGAATACAACACGCAAGATTTAAAGCAGATGATTTTCATAACCAGCCCAGGTACCTTCTGAATATTTGTCTGAGCCCGATGGTAAGCAATTCTTGTAATAGGAGCTCCACAGGCTCTCGGTTTAACACTCGAAAGTAATCACCTAAACGCAAGTACCCAACTGCAGCAGGCATCGCACTTGTGCCTGACTGTATGAGTTAGTTTTTTCTCATTTATAAAGTGAAGCTACGGTATCTCTTGAAAACTATACGAGGCAAGAAACTAAACGCATAAAGTGTATCTATGAATAAGATTATGGAAGATGGCGGTGCTCATGCCTTTGCCTCCCACACCCTTCCCTTTCTCTTTTCTAGTATATGGTGAAAACATGTAAACAGGATTTACAAAGCTAATCTTTTTTGTCTCGTTATGGCGTGGCTTGCTTTCGGCTTTTGACGGGATAAAAGGGTCCATAAATAACTATCCGTGGTTTATATCTGCAAGCAGAATACACCCACCCCTCCTACTCAATGCTTAGAGTTGCAGAATGCTTGGTGACCCCGATGAGATTGGGGTGAAGCTTGTATTCTGGGTCAAAAGAGTAGATGTCAAGACACCTGATAAATGTTTAATGACCTGAAAAGGGCAACCCTTAAGGGTTTCCAAGAAGAGAAGCTGGGTCAGACTGTTCGATGGGTGCGAGTTATACTTTATGAATGAAAATCATCATGATACTACATCAAAGTTTGTTGTGTAGTCTCGTATAGGCAATCGAAAAGCCCTTTTACTTGAGATGGCCAAATGTTACATTCGTATCTTGAGTGAACCTGTCACCATACTTTTGTCATTCTCTGAATTATCTCCCTTTCCAGGCATGGTTAACACCATTTTACGGCCATCCATTATGCGGGAGCACTGTGGAATATTGGCGAAGGCTTTTGACTATTACGAGAGGTTCTGGGTTCCATCGGTGCCCACATCATCGAGCAATGTGTTTTGCTCACATTTTATCCCTCATCTCTACTCAGGTGTTAATGACCAACTCTCAATGCTAGGGTAATAACAATAATTGCCGGGCCTGTGGGAAGAGCAGTATTTAAACCGTTTGTGTTTACCAGGAGTAAATAGAAACCAATGGTTATTCATTTTATCCGTTTATTGTTAATGGAACTTCAAGTTGTTTATGTGTCAGTCAAGACGAAGAACCAATACTTGCCAAGTGACAAGTGATCGTAGGGTTGTAGGAGTCACATATATTTTTTGTAGTCGAATCCACTCCCGATCAAAGTGGAATCCACTCCAAAGCAGTGGCTGAATTCCTCTTTGAGAGTAAAATCCACGACTTTGAGTGTGGATTCCACTCTAAACCAAGTAAATCCTAATTTGACTACCTGAAAAGGGCGATATTCACTCCCCTATCATTTATGTTATCGATGATCATGTATAAGACAATTGTTACTTGAGAGTAAATCATATAGCTTTCGTAAGACCGGTGGCTCCAAATTACACCTTAATGCTCTTAAACCCTCTAAGTAAACTCCTTCCATTGTAATGACACGTAAAATATTTTGGGCCTACACGTGGTTCTATAATCACTTCACGACACTCTTTGTAATCCAGTATTAGTAGAGTGATTGAGACCAACTTCCATTCTTGCTTAATTATAACATCTGTATGCACTTCCAAATGACTTTGAATATTTCTGGCCCAGCTTTAGCCCCAACAGACGTAGAGTTCAATACATTCATTGAATAAAGGGACTACGAGGTACCCACTTATTTATGGTTGGAGTGTAGCAAAAGAATACTGTCATTATCATCCCTCAACCATTTTTCCATGCGCTTCGTGGATTTTCCGAAGAAAGTGTTCTTTTTCAGATTGCCTTACTATCTGTAGTAGATATGAAGCTTTCGTTATTTTAACAAAATTACTTTTTGAAATGCAATGTTTGCCTATGATATCATACCAGTTAGATGATATGAATGTTGCCTGAATGTGGCAGCATGGACCTTGTATTGGTTAAGCTATTGATGGGATGTTATAGATATTTAATAACATGCTAGATATAGTGCGCTTTTTTGCCTAGTTTTCTAGTGTGGGGGTAGCCGTATCATCTATTCATCACGTTGCTTACACTACGCCCTCCCCCCTCTCTCTCTCTCTCTCTTAATGTATTGTTTTCTTTCTATCTTTCTTTCAACCTCTATTGTTATGGTTCTGTCTTCTTTTCTTTCTTTCCATCATTCTTTTTTTTCTTCCAGAATATGATAACAACAAAAGAGAATAGGATTAAGGGATGAGCGGTAAGATAACTATTATTAATTAAGATAACTATTATTAATTAAGATAACTATTATTTATCAAGATAACGGCGTTGAGATTAATCAACATAACGCTCGTGATATTCTTCCGTGTACTGCTAGTTAAATATACATATGTCCATGTTTCGAAAACACGTTACAAGAGGCCTGGCAACGTATGGAGTATAAAGGCGCCATAACTGAATAGGCTTAAAGTAATTAACTTAAATCAAGTGGCTAAATTAATGTTCTAGCGACTGAGTGAAGGGTAAGATGTTTTAATGAGTACTAGAACTCATCAAAGCAGAGAGCAAAAAACGACCATGAACTTTTGAATGTACTATCCAGTACCTTTTTTCTGGGGGCTTCCTGTCGACCAGTTTCCTAGGCAACGCCTGGGAGGAAACCCAATCCTGCGACATCAGGTATAAAAAGCGGCTACTCTCAATTTTCTTTCGCCGTAAAGCGTAACGTGTCACCCCTCTGGTCGGACTAACAGCGGAAGCGATCGCATTTCTCGCGGGCCAGCCAATATAAGAGTGAACCCCTAGAGAATACACGTACAAGAGGCGACCAGGACACTTTGAGGGAGATGAAAACAGACCGCGCGAAATGGCGCAATAAAAGACCTAAATCTATCCGCGGTGAAAAGCGCCCGCCAATCTTCATTCCCGTACCCACGATCTTCAAGCTTGAATATCACTTTCACTTTGTAATCAACGTTTTGAACCTTGCAGCTAAAAAAAAAAAAGAAAAGTAAACGACCTCCTTTTATTTACTACCAGTGATTCGTGCTGCTGAATGGGAGCCGGGTTTATGGGGCGCCAATGTTTGACTTGGCCTGGCTCTTTGATATCATCACCCACACTCGACCTACATAGATACGGATAGGTGGGACAGTTATTTCAGAGTTTGCTTGTTGTGTGCATATAGAATAATGTGTGAATCTCAGCTTGCCTATAGGTGTTTGCTACCCTCATGAGATTTGCTGCATCTATTGGTGGTGTATACGAGCTGTTTGATTTGCTTCTCGTACCTCTGCTAGGATTGACAGCTAGGTAGGGGCCACCTGCCCTTCGCTCTGATTGCGATTGTTCTGAGACGCATGAACTTTGATTAAACCAATCTATAGTATTACAAAATACCCCCGACACTGATTTACATGGTACACCATTTTAATCTTATCAACCAGAGAAGGGCCTGCCGAGGCGCTAAAACAAGAACGATTGATTGCCAATTTGGTCTCCCTTGTCTGAACCATAACCTTTTGTTTCTATTCCCACTGGTTTATGCTTATACATCATGAAATTAAATTAAATTGATAGAGAAATAACATATCTGATCACAGAATTTATTTGTACACTGAATTTACCAAATATAATTATCTTAAAAAGGACCATAATGATCATCTCCCCTTTTAAACTAACACAGTCAAATTGTATAAATACTATTGTGTAGGTTGTTTACCCATGCTATAGGTCATAGGACACCAAATAAATAATCATGCATATTCAAAACTGCAAAATAACAAACAGAAAAGAGTTTTTAAGCTTCTGGTAATATAAGAAATAATATTGATAATCTCTGGTTAACGGTGGGGTGGATACTGATGGGGAACTCCTTACAAAGCGGCTGGGGTCTGCCTAGTTTGATAATAGGGACTTTTAGATTTACGTGGACTGATACGTGTGACGTCCATTCAAGGCAGTGCATTAAAAGGACGTCGATCGTAGCAATCCACGTTGTCGTTGTGCAAATCTAAAAGTCCCATAGTATGCAAGGATTTAAACAATCGAGGAAACCATATGCATTGGACGGATTCGTTTCATTTTCCAACTCTCACTCTTGCTTTCACTCTTGAGGTGTTTGTTGTTTCGTGTTTGTTTGTTTGTTTTTTTTTTTTTGGGGGGGGGTAGGTAAGGGGAGAACGGGGGCATTGTATAGCACATGTCACTTCCATAGTACGCCACTGTTCAATCATGGAATAGTACACAGTGAGATGTATTTTAAAAAGTTGGATTGTCTTACTCTGAGCAGCTTGTAACTGTGTAATGGCCACGTAGCCGACAACAGGATGACCTTCATCACTACGACCTAGATGAACCTGGAAAAAGAAATAAAGAATAATTTACGTACATTAATCAAGTCGAAGCACGTGTACCATTTTTTGGCTTTTTTTCCGTTGGGTAAACATGCATTTAAACATGATTCATAGAAAAAAAATGGCATTCGTTTTGGTTAAATCAATATCATATTGATTTAACCAAAACGAATGCCAGACATTACGTATTATGTGATCTGAACATTTTTTAAGTAAACGAACGGAAAACACAACGAAATATTATATACCGGCAAAGATGAAGAAGGAGGTAGAGGTAATAGATCAAAACAAATGGTAAATAGGTCATTTACCGGCTCGTTTTATACCTGTAACATGAGGGTACGGGTATCTGAGCATGAAAGCTTTTATGTCATTAAGTGTAAAAGTCACTACATAACATTGATTAGTCCGAGCGAGGTACGGTGAAGGTTAAAAGAGTTAACCTCTTTTTCCCCACCCACTCGGCGACATTCAATCCTATATTTTGTTGGTGAATGTACAGACTAAGATACTTCTTTAAATTAAATAACGGTGTACACATTACAAACCAGACGACTTCTGGACCTGTAACTTGTCGTTTAGAAAATATTTTTTTTCAGTGGACGAGAATGATGTGCCAAGTAGTTACAGTTAACAATCTGAACATCTTAACGCATACATGACTTTAGCAATTGCTTTGTATTCATAGTGATATCTTTTCTCCTATGAGATTTGTTTAAAGGGAGTCAGACTTGTCGTTGATCTGTATCTAGAATTATGAGAACACAAAGACTGAACTGAGGAAATGCCTTAGTGACATTCCAGATGTAGTTAAAATCCACGATTGATAAATGTTTTTGTATAAAGACATTAATACGAGAGTATACAAAGATGATGTGCGCTCATGTAAAAGTACATTTTTCTTGTCAGGCATGAAAGGACATTATACGGACGAAGTAGCATACATTAAATCCGTCTGAAATATTGAAATCACAATATAGTAACGTAGTACACGTTGAACACATTACCCTTTCCACATACAACAGAATACCACCAGAGGGAGAACCGCAGATGGTGGGAGGAAAAAGAAGAAAAGGAGACGAATCTAAAATTAGCATTCGCGTGGGACCCTATGAAATATGACTACAAATGACGTCATTACTGGGTGCTCAATAACATATGAAATGGTTGCTTACTATGTGCTTCAATAGCAGACGGGTAGTGGCCTAGACTATATGCTATTTGACCTAGATTTAGGTTTAAAACGGGATGATTCCATTGAGAATGAGACATCTTACAAGCAAGTATTGTGAGTGATCTGTGTTCGATGACCTACCACACATAGGTTTAGCCAATTGCGGATTTAGGGGCGCAACTGTCTGTGCGCCCCATCTCCTAAAAGTACACAAACACCCCTCCGAATATTTATCCAAAGGCATCTAACAATTTGATAACCATTTTGTTAGTTTTTCTGCTTTTCAATGATTTATGGAGCAAATAAACACCAACAAATATGATTCCAGCTATTTTGGCCTGTTTGAAATTTTACAAATTGGTATATCCTGTGTCCGTCCCTGGATTCAGCTAAGCCCAACATGGATGACAGCAGAAATAAGTTCTGTATCGGTACAAGAAATAACAAACGCCATATCACAGCATATACATTATTTTCTTGATTTAAACCATTTGCATATTATTAAACTATTTCATGTTCAAGTTAAGAATTTCGTATCTGCTGTATGTAACTATTCAGAACTAAATAAAACTAGTTTGTCTTTTAAAAAAAAGTCTAAATCTTCCTATTCGAAACATTTAACACCACCACGGTGAACTCTATAATGAAATAACCACGAATATTGAGTTTACAAGAAAACCCTCCTATATTTTCGTATAATTCAAGGGCCGGACTATTATTCGCCCAGGTGTGAAACATCGATTTATTTCAAGTTTTAAACAAAGAACAACCAGGAAATGTTGGGAATGAAACATAAAAAGGAGAAAGGCGCCATTCCTGTTTCCCGAAGAAAGCCAGCCAACTCCACAACTTGTAGAAGCTGAAGTAGTTTGGTCACGTCTGCATGCGTGAAAGGCGTTTAGAGCTGGTTAATTGGGAGTATTCGGTCGTTGAGATTGGCTCTATCCGACCGAATAAAACAATTACATCGCAGAAATTAATCGAATCAGGAAATCTTCTAAAGCATCCTTGTTTTTCCCGGTTGCATGAATCCCAAGAGCAATGACCAGGCCACCTAACCTTCTTTCAAGAAGTTCTTAGATAGATGACGATAGATGGGCGTTCACTATATTATGATTTAACCAAATGTTGATGATGTACCTTGGATGGCAACATTTTAGTTCTGTAAATATTATGAAAGCTTGTATGGTTGTTTTTTTTATTTTTATTTCCGTGACTAAAATACTCATGAATGACATACATAATGGATATTCAAGATTCACGATACGACAGGGATATCCTATTTAATGGCAGAAAACAGTTGTTCTTCCCCCACTGAGTCACTAGTAGGCTTATTACAAAATAAAGCATTTTAATTTACGAACTACAACTAATATAATATATCATTAGTATATCTAAAATAAAAGGCGTTGACTAAAGCTTACTGTTCATAAATCAATTGGCATTATTAAAATATGTAAAGTAAAATATAACAAAACTAATTTTACCATTAAATATATCTTTAACAGTTAAATCGACTCATCTTGTTCATGTGCCAAATGGTGAGCTAATATCAAATCTCATGGTATTGTTTATTTACGCGTGTTTGATCATTTGAGGTATAAAACATCCCCAAAATGTCACTTTATGCAAATAGCACCAAGAGATAAAAAGAAAAAAAAATGACAATACTCATCTCTTTTATCCCCGGGCTAGGCTAGAAAGATTCGATATAATGCTAATTGATTCTACGGTTTTTGTATTTGAATGCCAAGGTGCCCACATGGGATTTGAAACGGAATATTCAAGATGGATGTAGTGTGCTTGACAGTCTAAGAAATAGCTAACAGATTCATCCTTCCATATCTGTATCGAACTGACAGTCCTCACCAGCAAATCGAGAATAGAATGTATTAACATTTTCTGCACCCATTCATTTTCTGGACGACTGTACTTGGTTAGATCTTTTGTTAATTATCGTATAAGTTTATGCTCACTAGATACATTTCTTTCTTTCTTTTTTCATTATGGTACACGAATAATGTGAGATGGATATTTATCTAAGATGATTCAGGGATTCAGGAAAGCTCTCCATTACTTGATCAATCAAACGAATTGTACAAGAATGCACTGGCACATAAAGTCTAGGTAAACGTTATTATAACAATGATGCAAGTAATCGACAGTGGATGAGAAAGAGGGAAAGAGAGGGAGGATAGGAGATAATGAGAGAGGATGAAAGAGAAAATGCGACAGAAAACACACATATGCCTACGCACAGATTGATATTAGCAAAAGCTCTTAATATTTCAAAAGAATCAAGGTGAATCAAAATCTAAAAACGAAGACAACGATAGATTAACAGAGAGAGAAAGAGAGAGAATGTGAATGTGCGTAAAAGATGTATGCGTCTATGGGTCCACGTGTTTCTGCGTGCAAGAACAAGATGAAAATGGCAACAGAGATGCAAAGTGTATTTGTGTACACACTGAGAGGGAGAGAAAGAGGGGAGACATTGAGAGGGCAAAATAGAAGAAAGAAAGAAAAAGAGAGAGAGACACACACACACACACACACACACGCATACACACACACACACACACACATCCAAAGAGAGGTGGGAAATTATTTTTGTTACAGAAGGCTGTAGAGGAAATTAATGGCAGAATGGGTATGTTCCATCAATTCACCTTGCTGTATTTCAATTTGAAAATTTCATTCATATATATAGACCCATGGAAATGCTATTTGAATTGGTTGATTGAAATTTCGTCTGCAGGAAGACATCCTTTAATCAAATAAAATACACAATGAATTCAGCATTCCATATTGCCCTTTAAACTGTATTACCAGTAGGAAAGGTACAGGGTTCTATTTAAATAAAGGAAAATACAACAAATGGAATCACGTCGTTGGTGAAATCTCAGGCACTTTTGCTGATATAATAATTATCTTGCAATAACATATAAAAGCTTGAAAAAACTGACAAATGTACTTTGAATGAAACTTATACAACAAAATAAATAAGACTTTTTAGGGCACACGCCCTAAACATATCCTCCCCCTTTTTGTTCTTCATTATTTTACCTCAGAGTATATCAATGTGAATAAAAAAATTGTGGCATCGGTTTTCATTAATTTATAATCATATCCCAATTCCCGTTTCTATTGATGAGATCATTACATGCAACCAGGAATGATCGCAAGCGACAGGTATAGTCATAACAATAACCTTCCATCTATAATACAATCATGCTGATTTCATTTTCTGAATGCCACGTGTTTGCACTGGAAGTATTATCCTTATATACTGGTTACCTCGCCTGTTCTATTTATGTCATAATGGTTCAATCACTGCCTTGATTAAATTGCTCGCGTTAAACCTCGTTTTGGCACGTCAGTCACTCACCCACTTTTAATCTAACATTGACTTTGTGAGACCTTAACTTCCCAGCTCAATATTTGTGAGAGCGTTTTTGTTCTCACCACGGACGGCGTAGTTGGGGTCGATCGTATGAGGGGGTGGCTGTTGGTCTTACAATGCAGATTGAATTTGTGTAACCAGGAGAGACCAGACAGCAAGGTTGTGTCATATTTTCCCCTTTCCCCTTATTTGTCATTTGTTCCAAATTGCAATATGCAATAGAGATCATGCTCTTATAGCTACGCCATTGCTAACTACTATACCGTATACATGTCAATTGGCTAATAAATTGTTTCTTTAAGATTTATTTTCTATATGCTTCACTATAACAAGCGCATTTCTTATCCCAGTCACATCAACTAAACCGATACCAGAACGAACAAACTTTTACATTACCTACTATGAACAAAAGTCGATCAGTTTAAATTCGATAGCGAGTGGGTTTTGCGGTGCGACTTAGGTACCAGTCAGCTATTAAAAAAAAATCACATTATCTATCAATTGAATTCACAATTTACTGTAACTTTTCGCTGGATTCCACGTAAAAATGGCGCAATGCATCCTCCCACTCGTTTTCATTTTGCAACGTTCAAGGGACGTGAGTTCGTGACGGGGTCAAATATTATTAAGGTTAGGCAAACCATGGAAATCGACACGAAGTGTGTGGGAAACGTATGGCTGGATCAATTCCACCTTCTTATCTTAATGATATGCATGAAGCTTTGGAAAGCAATAAGGTCATTAAAATCCACTTAATCCAGGCAGATTTTGTGTCGCCCGTACACACTCTATATACTACATAAGAATCATGCATAATCGATGGAAATGGGATGCATTGCGATTATACGGGAAGAAAAATAGTGAAAACATTAATTATGCATGACGCTTTTAATATGCTGATTTCACCTTGGGATCATAAAATCATTTTGATTGGCATGTGCTTCATTCGAATAGTGTGAAGTATAATCATGAAGCTGCAGCATTCGGTCACTTAACTAATCACTTCACGTCTGTTTATTCATTGCATTATATTGAGCTTGACTAGCTGTCGAATTCAAATGAACATACACGAAAACATGGATGAAAATCAAAGTCACATATGAACGGTAGGAAGAAAACCGTTTTTTAAATGAACTCTTCTGGTCATAGCTAAAAGTGTATTGAAAAATATTACTAAACCTAATTACAAGATTTTTAATTTCACATTCATGTATAGCATTAAGTATTACAGAAATTATGAACAACTTTCCTTGAATTTTCCACGCTATCGACAGTGTATGATAATCAATAACACTGGCGGAAAATATTTTTTTTTTAATACTTTCTTTCACAAAAGAGGCAAAAATCTTACACGAAATACATATATAAATAAGGGAGAAATAGTGCATCAAAATTTAAACATCTGGCTTTAAATATAAGTTTTAAAGCAATTAATTTCATAGTTTAAATTCAAACCTAACTCTTTCAAACAGATGAGAAAAAGTAATACAAAATATCCCTAAAGTATTAATTAAAACGATTTTATTTTACACGCCTTTTTAAAAGGTAGTGGTATAATATATCATTTCATTTTTCCTTATCTGTGCACTACTGACGTCAACAATATTATTATAATCAATGAAACATATTTTTTATAATAAGTATTTTGTTGTCCACTGAAACGAATAAAAATTGACCCTGTGACTAGCAACGCTAAAGTTTTATCAACAAAATCATACGGTCACAAACTTTGCCTTGATTTTAAGATTTATTAATCCGCTTGGTTTAGTTACATATTTTGTGAACAGTTAGGAGAAATGAAAAAAAAACAAGATTCTCTGGGGGGTACCCCTACCCTTACCCTGCCATTTATGGGTACAGCAATCAACACAAATAATTTGATAATGGCAAGGCCTATATGCTACCAAACTGGATGTGAAAAATACAAGAGAGACATGCATTAATATAAACAAAACATTTTACTTTCTTGAAATTCTAAGCTACACGTTCAGTTGTCAGTTTTAATGAAATGGTCATGTAATTCTTCTCCCTATGGGATTCGTTCTAGGTCGCTTAATTAAAAGGAAGTGGGATAAAGGTCTACCGACATCGCAAGCAATCATTACGACGGGCTTTTCCCGTTATTCGCTCATGTCTTAGGGGTGCCAACATTTCTCTTAAGGAGACACGACGTACCTATTCAAATCTCACATCAATCTCATTTGAAACGATTCATCCTCAGGCAACTTTAATCTCCTTCCCAGTCGTGAAAATCATAATCCCTTTAAATGCCGTCTTCTTTATTTTCCATTCAGCCTGGTTCAGTGACTGCTCGTGTAAGCTCTTGTAAGACATTTAAACGATTTTTTTTGGTCATCTACTTGTTTCCGACAAAACGACGGAGACACCTTGGCCTTATAAACATGAATCATCGTTAACAAGATTACTTTGAAAATGTCAAATAACTTAAAGGAAACATCACCCCAAGAATTAACTTTATTCATACTGACAATTTTTATGATATTCCTGCCCATTAATATACAACATTCCCAACTACAGTGTATGAGAGAGGCATAAAACAATAATAATATACACTTTCCCAGCACGACATTGGCATCGCCATTTTCTTGATAACGTGACGTACTACTTAAAGTCGTTTACCAAGGAAATGTATTCAAATTTATGGATGGTTCCTTCTCCGGTGTGTATGGTGAAGAAGCATTTCATTCACCTGCTATTATTCTTTGTACTTTAATTGCTAGAACCCAAATTGCATAAATAAGTTGGTGCTTATTTGGGATGAAGGTTTCTCATAAATGAAATAGATCTGTCAACTGCTATATTTTAGTATTTTCAAATGAATTAGTTATTATTGTTCCCCTGTTATATATTTTTTCACCCCATATAATTTCAATAAAGTATTTTTTTTCTATTGATTTAAAAGGTCTTTCCAACTCAAGCTTGGTATATGATACATGTACATGTACAACTTCAACTGGTACGTCACATTTTTAAGAAAATGGCTGCGCCCATGTCATGCTAAAAGGGCATCACATCATGGCAAGAATGTCTTCATTTATATATAATATCTCTTGTACTTGTTCGTAAGGAATGTTGTACTAAGAGCAGGAATACATCTCATTTTCAGAATACCCACAATCATTCTTTGGGGTGAGCGTTCCTTTAAAGTAAAAGGTCACCATGGCCGAATTTAGATTTCAATTAAGAGCCAAACCAATGCAGCTTATTATTAGGTAGGTTTCTCTGCGATTCAGATTAATTATTTTGACATTTTCTGTTACAAGTCGCACTATTGTTTTAATGTCTTTTCTAATTTGTATGAATGCTATCTGTACTCATGGGCGACATGGTCGGTATGAATATGTCTGATGGTATTCAGGTGTTTTTGTTGTTTTTCAAAGAAAATAATTAGATCATTATCAATGCTACACTTGTAGCATTGATTTAAAAAAAAAAAATTAATTTATATAATAATTTGACGACTCAACCATGCTCTAAGAGGGCATGTAGGTAGCGGCCTTTTCTGCGTCCATTTGGTATTAATTAAAAAGTGGTTTAATTTAATTCAAATTCGGAATTACATTAAAGGGCTACTCTAACCCAACTAAAATAGCCTTTTAAAACATGAATACACCTCCTTTGATTCTACTAATTAATATTCCAGCCTCTGATTTTTCAGAAAATCTCTAAATTAACCAAAACATGAAGATAACCATCCATTTTTCACAGATCTCACAGTTGCGCCCCTTGAAAAAAGGTAATATTGTCACGTGACTTGATGACGCATTTGGCGTCATTACGGGCATGTCCGATTTGATAATTTTATAATTTTATAATTAGGAATGACGAAATTGCCAGAAACGTACTGGGATTATCAAGTGCATATTATTTTTCGGATAAAAATATCATAGTTTGCCTTTTAAAAGACATTCTAATGCCAAAACCACCTTCCTTTTCACCGGAGAGGCTCCTGCAGTGACGTCATATGCTATTGCGCAATACAGCTCCGAAACTGGACATTTTTAAATAGCGTTCTGAGTCTTCATTTCTATAGCTTGATTCCAGAATTACTCATGATTCCTAAGAAAAATCATTGTCATGTTTGGAATCTCCATCAAAAATTATTCTACATGTCTTTTTAGCCCATTTTGGTTAGAGTGGACTTTAAAATGAGGTCATCGAAAATTTACGATTACTTCAAAGCTGAGCTAATTTAAAATATTTTGAGAAAACTTAAATCTCCACAGTCGGCTTTTGCGGGAGGTCTGCTTCTCTCGAAGATTATTAAAAATGACTAACTTCCATAAACATGAGCAAAATCAATATCTCTTATGCCTACTGTATACTGACGAATCGTCTGGCATGGGTGGATAGTTAACATTGGTTGTTTGGAATATAAACACAAACCACGCGAAACACGTTCGTTAGATTGTCATTGCCATCGATTTACGGCTCAACAGCTTGCGTTCTGCACCGCCAAGTAGGGAAGTGGGGGTATGAAGCAACCTCCGCCCCCACCCACACACACGCATATATTTTGTACAGTAACGTAATGTTCTGCATCTAATACGTGTGGTTTAGATTCCTTCCCAATCCTAGATAAAAAAAAATAGAAATAGCATACATTATATTTCCCTACGAGTCTTGGAAAGCGTGTGACTTAACTGGGGAATCATTATATACGAGACCGCATTCTTTTGGTATTTCGGTTTTACGATGTGAAGAGGGTATAGTATTCTAAAATATATAGAGTTTTCAGAATTCATGTTTAACAAAAAAACATGAATCATTTGGAGAACAATTGACTCACAATGATGCATTTAGTAACATAAGTTACATGACGGTGTAACATTACATGAATCATTATAACGTGAAGATATACAGTAGTGGGCGCGAGTTCAATAACCGCAAGCTCATATCACTTTCGCTGCTTACGATCTAAAATGTTTCAAGGGAATTCTTTCATGAATCAGAAGAAACGAGTACCCATCATAACCATTTTAATACAATAAAATCAAGATGGATTCCGAAGGGTGCTTAATGGATTGATCGCTCAAACCACATTGGTTTTCGGCGGACGCATATCGGAACGAAAGAAGGGGAACATTAACCTCGCATCTATGAGCTGTCACCAGAGATTGACCAACGGATTCCCCTTTAAAGTCGAATACGATACCTTATGTCTGTGGGTAGCGACACTATTAGGTTAACTTTTCATAGCCTACCTGTCCACGGCGACGAGCGTCTAGCCACAAGAGGGGGGCGTCTAGGGGTTAGTGTGCCATGTAGCATTTCTGACGCGGAACATGTCGCGTTCACACACACCGGCGCCAATCAGATAACAACGTGATCATCTTAAAGGAACTGTCGGTGGCGCCATCTTGCTCTCTTACACGTTATTTTTGGAATACAATCTGAGTCGAGCCAAAAACATGACGGTCTAAAGATTCAATCTAAACAGAATGTGTGGAATTAATTAGAATTGAAAAAATCTTCGATAGAATTGCGGGCATATTGTTAAAGGGAAAGTCCATCCTGAACTTAAGTTGTTTTTAATAAAAGCAGAACAGTGAGAGAAACATATCAGTGAAGGTTTGACGAAAATCCGACAAAGGATACAAAAGTTATGAAT
>BEXV01000247.1:112125-151348 GCA_003118195.1 Hemicentrotus pulcherrimus | reverse complement strand
CCCCCCCCCCCCCATACACACCCTTATGTGGAGGGATGTGGGACATTATTAACACTCAATGAATAGGAACAAAATAATCAATTGAACAAATAGATAATATAATATTATTTAAACAGTATAATCTGTACTTAACTACTATCAGAAAACACTTTACAGAACTGTCCTCTATAGATAGACATGACATTAAACCCTGTGACATTGACTGTTAACTTTGTCGACTCCACTCCTTTACCCACTTTGGCCATGCCTGCCTCATCTATTTGACGTTGTCTACATCTGATCTGATAAACAACCTATTCATTCCCACTTAGTACTTTACTTGTGGGACAGATTAGCATCATTCGGACATTGCACACTTTACATCCTCACCCAGACACGTAGAAATAATGTATATCTCAACATATTTTTATTTCGTGAAAAACAATATAGTTAATAATTAAGCGCCAATAGATTATAAATTGATTTTTGTTAACGTAGCACTTATAACTTACTCTTTATAGCAGATGCTTAGAATAAACTTTGTGTGGATTCGGTGTAAATATGTATTTTATCGACCCAGTGAAAAAACGACATTAAGCACAAACACGAAACATGATCGAGTCTGTGACCCATCAGGCAACACTACATCACTCTTTAGCTTGAATAATATATCACTCCAGCTGCAAATTTCTACAGAATTGAGAAGTAATAGATTATTCAAGCATATTGATTTCCAGAAACCAATGAAATCTTTCACCAAGAACATGAAGACATTTATGATAACCACCGTCTCATATTGACGTTAGTTTGCCACGATAATGTGAAGGGAAAAAAGAACTTGTATAATGCATCTATTTGATATGTCTACTTCTGCTATGGAGAAGGGGAAAATATGTTCTTCCTATGACATCCCCATTTTTTTATTAAGTCGGGTCGACTGGACGGACCTGATTAATAATTAAAATGATGTTTCATATCTCTTTTTCGTCAGACGTAACAAAAAATAGCTCGACTAAATCAGTTTACATTACAGTTCCCCTACCACACACATTCAACGAATTCGTTACTGTTCTCATGATAGCTTCTCTTCCTTGCTCATCCAAATATGATTAAAAAAGACGGGTTGACTGCCCGACACTGCCCCCATAATAATTTCTAAGCCACCTACATAAACTGCCGACATCGCATGATGCCGGTTGACTGCATTTTGTCGGTGGGATTCCTTCTTAGAGGTTTTTACCACGGATTATGAGAAAAACGTTTTATGCGCCCGTAGCTTTTTCTTCAGCATCCAGCATGAGAAATGGAGATTATTCAAACATAATCCATATCCTTAATGGTTTGATATGAACCTGAATGACATTTTCCGAAGAAGCTTGTAGACCAAACCCACAAGGAGATCGAAAATATGTATCAAGGGATATTATGAATTTGGATGGACGGAGTCTGCATGGAAATTGGGAGACAGAGGGGATAAACGGGGGAAAGAGTCAGAAATATATTTGCAACTGTCATCCCAATTCATTGATAGCTGTGACAGATTTGAGTGTTTTTGAGTGCTTAGTCATCTTTTAAGTAGATATTAATCGAACGACATTGAAAAAGTATATCCTGATGGATTATTCAAAAATCATGCTGCTCTAAATGCTAAGAACGTAGATATCTTTAAATTATCTTTCGCCAGTAAATGTTTCTCATCACAAGGTTGTTATACAATGTTGGAAGGTTTTTTTTTCTCTGGCTGTCAAAATTATACTTTATTGATGAGGAATAACACCTGTGATAGCGTTGCCTTGTCTTTCTTTGTTTCATACTATTAAATCTTGGCTTTAAATGGCTTTGGATTACAAATTATTATTACGCCCTTCTCCACAATGTGATTCAGTGATAGTGGATATCTCATTATGATTATAATGTCCCTCTGTGTTTCCTAAGTGTGGGATATTATTCCACTAGCCAATTAGTCAGTTGTAATCAGTCTCTGTCTTCGTTGTTTGCCATATCTATTTAACCATACTCAACAAAAGTGAAGATGGCAACGAATATGAACAATAGACGAGGCTTGTAGCTTTACCAAGTCAGGCATTAATAATTATAAGCAATCTCCTAATTGAAGGTAGAGTGAGAAAGAGAATTTCGAATACATAAAAATCGAATGGATGTTACAAAGTAAACTTCAGCTATGAGCCACCCCTTGCGTTATAATTATAGCGCATTGCAAAATCATCATGCACACTCCAACACACACGCACACTTCTGCCAATGCTATAAACTGAAGTTCTTTCCCGTAGCATTGTTTCAATACAGAATGCCGAGCACGTTTGATTCACCAAGAGTTATAGATAAAACAAAAGAGAAAAGTGATAATGGGTCTAGTTATTGACAAGATGGAGTGAGGTTGATAATGGTGTATCCGTCTTGAAGTGTATTATCACCGTTATCTTATAAGGCTACTAATCGCTATAATATTGCGAAGCCAATATGGCCTCAAGGGGAATCCCAATTGTTGAGCATGTTCACACTCAGATTTAGGCTTCTGTGAATTTATCTGAATATTTCCAACACGCACATCTTCTCTCCTTTCATATTATACACTCTGTTTTCATCTTATGCTTTGGCCATGTAAAACTGCACCGTCTCATTTTATATTACGGTCGACTTGGTTTTTTCAAGTGCGTTTATCGAAATATATTTAACTCAATTCAAATGACCATTTTAGAATTGAAACAAGTTTGTATAATGAGATCAAATAATAAGTATCATGTTTGCATGAATCAGGATACATTCACCGTTAGTCCAATAAATTATTTCATTATTTTACAAATGCAACAGTTTTTCATTTTTGTGTATCTTGAATAGGTACTTGATACAGAGCGCACAGACTTGCTAAATATCAACTCAGAGGCAATATAGTAAATCCCATATCATATCATGTCCCAGATTCATACTAAGACATTGTAATGTTCGTGCATTCCAGTAAATGATGGACGAGGTTATTGAAATTGCATTGGGTTTAATTTTCGAAAGTCGCTGCGATCGGGATTTTTTTCTTCAGATTTATCAGTCTTCAAAACTTATATGTAATGTTAAATTGAATATAAATATCTATCATTCTCAAAATTGCAATAAAACTTGAAACATTCAATGTGGGTGCTTTCTTTTTAAGCTGATAAAAACATAATTGAGGTATTTACATGTATTGTAAACTGTGGAGAGTGATTTTAAGATTATGGTAACTAATATGTTCACTCTACTACAGAATTAAGGTCCGATCATGATCATTTTCTTTAGTGTCAACCGTCTCTCTAATTTTTAATATGAACATGACCGCAGCAAGCCGTAGATATGGATCTTCAGTGTCAAACGCGACAGCAAACCATCATCTTTTAAAGAATGATTTTATCAATATTCATGAGCTACTGATCGAACGGCTCTCAAGCACGCGAGACTGCCTGGAGCCGAACAAAAGTTACTTGTAATTAATCAGCTAATGGTATGCATGAAAATCATCTGCCCCACTCCGCCTCCCAATTTTGTCTTAATAGCAGGAAATTGAACTTTTACTGAGAATTATAATTTTAGCTCTTATTCAAGTCTAACTCCTTTCTATTAAGTTCTCATTTTGGGTTGTGTTATGGTACAGTTGTTCATTCATTTGACATTCAATCCAATAGTTGCGGATTGGAATCTCAGCCTGGCACTAACGCCCTTCGGCAAGACATTATTCCACATTTGCCACTCTCTACCCTGGTGAAAATAGGTATATGCCCATTGTTGGGGGCAATGATAAATGCAGAATGCAGTATTGATACCGATGTGGCTACCCTTTGGTCAACAAGACCTAATTATTAGTACTAAGGATTATTATTTGACAGAAAAGGCTATTGCATAATGTAGACGCAATGAATAAAGTCAGCCCATTTTTTCATAATTTCAGTTTCTTCAGATTTCATGATTTGTTTGCAGTAAATGATGCCGATAGCGTGATTCCGCAATATTGGTGAAGACAGTGATTGACAGTGATGTCACTTAATTGTCCCTTTACTAAAGAAATCGTATTCTTTAATAATGTTAGTAGTAAATTGGACGACGTTCTCTCTAATTATAGAAGCTTAATTGAATATAATTGATCTTTAATATAAGAGTATAGTGGATAAAAATGATGCAATACAGTCTCTATTTCTTTGTCTGAATCTTTTACATTCTGTCAGACCATTATTACTTTATTTTAGAATCGTTTATGTCAGATGAGGATATCCGTTCGGATGTACGGGCAATTAACTAAATGTTTACAAATAATGACCTCCCCTCCCCCTCTTCTTACTATGAATATTTCATATGATACTGTCTTGATGATGTGCCTAGTTTACATTCTGTGAAGTCAAGTTGTCTGGACCAACACACATCGACTTATGGAAATGAGTAATAGAGGAAACAAAATTGTTTTCTGTTAAAAGCACAGATTATTCGTTTAATGACGGTGGTTGTCGATGCCCGGAGAAGAAATAAATAAATTGATAAATTTGTTGATCAGTTTGGATACAATTTAAAGCGGTATACTTTAGGTAACTTTTTATTTCTTCTTCAAGTTATGTTCTATTCATGATTACAAGCAGTTTCTCTCATGGGGAATTGGGCAGCGTACATGTTCTAACAACATGATATACAATACGATATTTATATCTGCCGACTGATAAAAATGTAGACGAAAAATTCCCAAAGCTCCATTGTAGGGTGGGTCAAAGTGGAGGTATCAATCGGAGTTGCTAGTAATAACTCTTGTTCTTATAACTGAAATATACCTATATTTTTCCAGTCACTGGTTGATACACATATTGAGTATAAATGCACGTCTGCTTTGTAGTTTTAAGTTCACGATTTCCAAGATCGACCAACTCTCTCCTATCACGGATCACATCAGTTAAGTCTGGTAACATAATAAACACACATGTATACAAACAGATCCGTTCTCATTCTCATACCATGGCCAAAATTGGCAAATGTTGAGAGCTCAAAAAGGGGAAAGACGGGAAAGAGAGAGAAAGGTAAGAGGCGTAGAAGCAACAAACAGCACGTGAATAAGGGCGCCTGTATAGAATATATTTGTACAGGTCATTATGCATGCAGGTCTTGTCCGCTTTAAAGCCGGAGCGAACTCGGAAAGATCAGTCTCGGAAAGGTTGATGTCTGTTGTTTATAGGACACCGATTTTTTTAAAGTTCACCCCGGTTCGGTCTTTGACGGCGCCATCGTACATAGCATATCAGAGCCATCTATACACATAATTTGGCCAGTTAGAATTCACCTTAACACAACATGACGTACAATGTACATGTCTATTCTTTTGCTTCGTGCTTGCCCAACAAAGCAGTATTCGCCATATTGTGCCTAACTTGAACCTGGTTGGCTAAACTCTCCTAATCGATGGCTCTGTAAAACAACCATTCCCTTTATCATCATGATCACTTTATTTACCTAGGGTTGTGACAAGAGTGGCTGATAATTATTCTGTATTAGGAACATATATTAGAATATTGTGTCGTATTTAGACGTATATATGACGATTTAGATATCCAGTATCTTAAAAGGGCGCAATATGACATGTTTTAATCTTGTATGCCTTCACGGATGATTTTTTTTGTGTCCGCTTTTGATATTTAAAAAAACTAGGTGAAATTCTTTTTAGCTGTGGTAAATAAATGTTCCACTTTGGCTTGCCGGTCAACGAGGACATCTATTCTATCTTTCCAAGTATTTCTAATAGTGTAGGCCCCCCTAAGAGTTAAACAAAAACACGTTAAGAAATGTTCTTGGTCGGAATTGTTACGAGCCTCTCCGCCCATGGATGCTTTACAAGTTATACAATGCTAATCTAAATCGTTTTCATGATTGATTCATATAAGTAATGTTCATGCAGAAACTGTGTGGTTTTTATTTTTGCTTCACGTGACCCTCATGATGCTTGAGATGTACCCTGAAAAAAATATTAATCTTATCATCTTTTCTATCGACCACTGACCATCGATAATAGCATTTTAATTAAAAAAGCAGGCCTCGTTCTTTCTTTATTTTCTTCTTTTTATATTCTGTAGGGACTTTAGGGGGACTCACATTTGATATATCGGCAAAGCAATGAAGCATGTTTGTGATGTGATACAAAATAGAAAAATGCTCCCTAGGGATTTTAACGGCACCCGCCTCAAATAAATCATTAAGGCTTGCTTGTATCTCCATGTTAGTGAAAAGTAGATGCATGGTATGCTAGAATTAGATAGAGTGGCCTTTTCTTGGTTCTTCATTTTCTAATCCTCCCACGCATTTGGGGATAACCGATGCCACTTTAAATCAAAAGGAGCTGTGAAACAAAATAGGTAAGGGGCCAAGGGAGCAGGGATAGGTAACGAATCTAACTTGTGGGAAAGAAAACTAATATCAAGTAGGGGAAAGAAATGAATATTATAACGAGTAGAACACACCAGCTTCCAGATATTTAGACTATCAAAACCAGACTTTTACCTCCGGACAACAAAAACCCTTAGAAAACTTCCCTCCTATGTTTACTTGGTATAGTCCTTCACACGGAGTTGATTTTTGGTTAGTGGCCTGAAATAGGGGGTAGACACACGGCAGTCTGGGGGTACTTGTCCTAAATATTATGAGTACGGAGGAGGTGCCAAGACCAGGCGTGGTTCTAAAAAAAAAATGGAGGAGGGGGCTTTAAAGGTGACTGAGGGCCTTCGGTTTTCTTACATTAATTTTCTACAATTTGACTAGCTTGAAGTCATTGATTGTTAAGAAAATTATGGGGGGCTTGACGATTCTGGGCTTGAGCCTCTATAACCGCTACTGACCAGATCTAGATCTTGAACATTATAAGAGGACAAAACAACAGAATAAGAATGAAAACATGAAAGAAATCTAAGTGAATAATACTTGTTTGCGAAAGAGTATGTAGTAGAGAATTGAAATAAAAAACAAAATTAAATAGATCAAGAGCTATTGAGAAAGGAAATGCACGGGAAAAGGGGAACTCTGATGACCGTTGAGTATTGAATGAATTCGACCGCACAAAATCTTATCCTATTTTTATGGGATGTAAAGCGGAAATGTCCGCCATCCAAAGACATCGAGAAAAACCATTTAAGTGTCATCCACTCCATCAATAGCATTAGGGGGAGATGTATTTGGAAGAATTAGAACATGGTTTACTCGTGATTTATAGAAATGCATCTTCAATTGGATTAGAGGCGTGGGAGTCGAGTCGTCTTTGGTGGAGGAGGTAGTCGCCACTAAGTCCAAATAGAAGTATCATTGCAGTACGTAGGGTCGAAAATGGGATCATGGGGATATAACCTAGAAGAAATCTAAGTTCACAAAACATGTTTGCATGATTGAATATACTGCTGATTGTGTATGTAAGTGATTGAAATTTAGATTTAAAGAAGTCTAGTATTCGTCACTGAGCAAGTTTAGCTCATCCAGTTGTTAACTATTGGTTCAGTTATATCGTTTTCAATATTATAAGGAAGTTTAAAAGTTTATTTTAAGATAGACGTTGCAGAGAAACAGTAAAAGAAAAATTGTTATAAATATTTCAAGACATTCAAAAAGTTATTCCATTATTTTTCATGCGATCATTATGTCTTAATATCTGTATTCACGAATCAAACACAATATTACCCAACCAATGCTTTTTGGATCAAGAAAGATGTAAACAAAATACCTTATATTTGCAAGATATGTGTCATTGCTATGGTGAAGTGAAGTTTTGATTCGAACAAGTAGTACACGAATGTCGACACTCTCTCTCGAGTTGCACAAGCAAAACAAAATACGTGTCCTATAGATCTGGTTCAAAACTTTTCTTTAAGAATCTGTCAAGTCTATTATTGCTTTGAAAAAACCCTCCGTACGTCTTTCGCCGCCACGGCATGATACGTGACAGTAGCACAGACATTCCGAAGCCACAAAATTCACTATCGATTATAAAAAGGCGGTGTAAAGGGTGCAATCTAAAAATAGCGGCATTTCCTCTTCCTTTCGGCTCAAGTAAAGGTCATGTGTTGTCAAATATATGATTTTCAAACTCTCTTCTCACTTCAGGCGAAAATCACTGATGTTCTACAGATGCTATAATAGTTCAACCATCTAGATTTAATCTGCATAGTTTTCTGGAGAGTATTGATTTCATTTAGATTGCGTGTAGTCATTTCAATACCAGCGACTAATGCATCTACTAATAAAATCACACTTTCTGCATTTCTGTTTCCGAATCTATTTTTTTTTTGTATAATTGTTTTGTTCAATTTGATAAACAGTTAATTTTCTAATTTTTAGGTTAGGAAAATATTTGGAGGACTGGTCCTGAAATAATAAGCTTTGATTTTAAAATCAAAATGACTACAAGAAAATTCCTCTGATTTCGAATGATTCATTTGAATAATATATTTGATTTCATGCCTTAACATCATTCCTTCGAAAAAATGTGAATTGTGAAACTACAATATGTTATCCAGTTTGAGCTTAGAGTTCGTGCGCTGGATACCAACAAGATAACTCTGAGTCCACAATCAAGCAAATGGATCAAGGATTGACATCTGTTTTTTGCGCGGAAAATTGGTTAATAAATCAAGCAAGATGGAAAATTTGATTCATACGAGCTAGCAGCTCTGCTAGTGATGTTACCATGGGGGGAAGAGGGAAATTCATTTCGTCACGGTTCATTGCACTCCGGAAAAAAAAAGTGGCGGGAAGGGAGACCAGAAGAGTGGAAAGGAGATGATACTACTTTACGTTGTGTGTTTCAAGTAGTATTTTATCTGTTTTGTATAATGTAGAATGTATCGAATTCGTTCGTACACTATTATTTAACAACGTAAGTAATAGAAGGTTTCGCGTTTGGAAACACACAAGAGAAGGTTCCAATATTTTAAAACACATTTTTTTAAATTTCACAAGGATCCAGAATGTAAATCATCCCCCACATTAGCCTATGGTCCAAAATTCATTTCTGAATAGCAAACATCTTTTGCGAATTGAGTCATAGAAACGTTTTCATTTTATTTCCTCAATATCTTGATTCAATCCAACATCCGTATCAATTTTAATATTATAGAATACAACTTTTTTGTTCCGAATCCTACAGGCTCACTTCCCACATACTTACTCTCGTATTATATACTACCATGAATTTGAGTTACTATACAAAGTCAACCATTCCATTCGAAAGGAGCGACCCTTTTAGTGAAATCAGATAATTGGTTTTCTTTCCAGTCACACACATTGCTACAATTCTATTAGTGAAGTCACAGGAGCGTGCAAAGGCCGACCGACGAACCGGAGCGTCCATTAACAATAAATCTTATCGGAAAAGCATATGTTCCTTCCACTGATTAATAACGGGGATATATTAACCGGAGAAGACTATGGGAGGGGCGGGAAAATAGGTAGATAGTTGTAAGCACAAAATTTGTAACTAGCACATGTCCTATCTTGCGATTAATAGCTCCAAAATATTTACTGGAGAAGACAAAGACGAGGAGCACGAAAAATATCGGTAGATTTTTATGAACAATAGTTATAAAAAGCATGTGTCCTATTGTCCTATTAACCACTCCGACATATTTAATGGAGGAGACAAGGAGGGGGAGGGCATGAAAAATATCGGTAGATCTCAGTTATAATTATGAGCAAATATAACCAGCACATGTCCTATCCTCTGGTTAATAAACTCCGAGATAATTACCTGAAAAGACGGGAATCATTGTTTGACTACTCATGGGTCGAATGGATAGCACTGCAATTCTCAGGTAAGAGATAATCAACGGGTCTGTGTCTTTGTCTTCCTAAGAGAACTTGAGATGGATAACAATTATTTTAAAAAGTGTCTAAATTCTTACAGCCTGTTCATAATCCCGTCGTGCAATTGTATTTCAACGTGAGGACTCTCGAATAATTATCCTTGGAAGCATGTATTCTTCCCCCGTCTCTCATCATTAAATGCCCATCCCCCCTCTACACGTCCCATGTCTTTCATATGCCTCTTAATGTCTCATTTCTTGTCGATTACGGCACGTTTTATTTCTTTAGTAAATCCTGGTGTGTTTTTTCTCCGGGCTGATTTATCATTCATAGCACGAAATCTTGATGCGAATATAAACAGTGGCTCATGCCGAGAGGCGAAGATTGCATACGCTCGAGATATGTGGAGGACTAATGCTTTCTGAAATGAGGACTTGGTGGCCTACTTCTAAAGCCTTTTCTGACATATTTCCATCCCTTCAGGAGTATGCAGGAGAAAATATTAACGATGATAGCTTATTGATCTTAACTACGAACATGCCTGTAAAATGCACGTGGTGTGTACGACTACTCTGTCCAATGCTTCTTACAAGTATTTAATCTTATTTATTGAATACTGTTTTATCTTATTTGAGTGTACCTTTTCCTTTCACATTTTAGGCAAGTGAATTTTCAATATCTTTAATTTGTTCTTTTTCTGGAATATTCTTTTTCCCATTTTTTCTTCTTCTTGTGCTCATTCGAGGTTTGTATTACCAATAACATATATACATGCAATACATACAGTACATGTTTTACAGCAACAATTGATAGAATTCTTTGAATATCACCTTTTTTCAAATGTACACTTACTTATAATTTACAGATATGATTTCGCCATACAAAAATAACAATCAACCCATTACAAATTTGTGTTGTATTTTTTAAAAAAACCTTTTAATGTACATTTTATTGATTAATCGTCAACTTTATAGCCTATATTTAAAGATCAGAATGTCATTTCTTTAAAATGTTTTAATCGTATGGATAGGGCATAAGGTAATTAGAAATTTGTATGAAATGACATCTCAATTGTAACTGCTGTATAAAAGCATAATGATTATGGCGTACGAGATAAGAATAAGTGGAAGATGCTATCACAATTTTCAGCCACTAGAAACTGAAAACAAAGTTCAGGATAAATCTTTCAGAGTCTAAAAGGGGAATTTATTTTAATTTTGCGTTTAAAAAAATCATGAGTCATTCTAGCTTGGGTTTCAAAATTTGACATTGAAAACAAATCTCAAAAAGAAAAAAGCTCTCAGTTTTAATTAAGGGTCTTTTCAGCAACAGTACAATGGAGCTCTAACACTGTACACTCACGGAGTGGATGGTTTGACTGAAAATCGATTCAATAAACAATGTGGATTGATTCATGGTCGTGGATATTATTAAGCAATGAAAAGGAACACTGACTAAGAACTCAATATGCATGGATTCACCAAGTCAGGGACAGAAAGTACAATGGATTTAATTTATTTGCGGTTTTGATAATGGAGTAATTTTTACGAAGCCAGTAATGATCAATTATTTATTCGTATGGATAACTAAGTGAAATGATTGCATTTGGGCTACAAAGGCGTCTCCAAATTAGATTACGTGTCATGGATTTTGAATGAAGAGAGAGTCAATGTATTGTTTTATTGGTCTTAATAGTTTTTGATATCTGGTATCGTAAAACTTTATTAAAACAGTACGCTGCTAACCCAATGCGCCGCTGTATAAATGACTTCAGACTCAATATGGCTTTCTGTATCAGTTTATTCACAACGACTAGTATTGGACATGTTTTAGATATACGGCTGGATTCGTTCATGAATCCCTATATCATACATCTCAAAAAATGGTATTTTCCATTTCTGCATAACTGAAATCCTACTTATTTTAAACTTAAATGACCAGGTTCGTCGATTCTACTGTACTTATCTTCTTACCATGATGCAACACGATCCGTTGTTGTCACATATTATTTAAAAGAGTATTTTTTAAAGCCAAAAATTAAAATAATCGTAAACAATTTAACATTTCATATTCCGCGCAACAATATGTAGAATAAAATGAAAGCACAAGGTGTATCAAATAAATCAATAAATTTGATTACTATAAGAAGAAACGTTTGTACTACATCAAACTTCATTTCATATATTTACCATATTGCTGGTGTATGTTACATTCTGCCCGTGGCTAACAGAATAATTGCGCAATTTTGATCTTCGATTATTTAAACGTCACTTTTTCACTTTTTGCGGTTGGTAAATAGCTTTTAAGGAGCCTGATATTGGGGCCTTCTTTAATCTATCACCCCAGAAACTAGTAGGCCCAAAACCCTGCCATCTATTTTAATCTATATTGATTCACATCAGACTCAATGGGGTGATTCATTCATTATGATCGAGGTTTGATTGACCCGGGTGTCATATTAGTTACCTAAATTACTCACTCAGAACTAATTAGTTTTTATGGCAATGAAACTCATCAATCGCGAAGGGCAAATAAACGAAGAAAAAATTGTGCGTGTGTGTGAGCGTTTGGTTGTGCATGTGCAAATTATTGTGTGGGGGTGCGCAATACGTGTGGGTGCATTGGTGTGTATGTATATAGTGCTTAATGGATGTGTACCAAAGCGTATAATTAGATGGAGGTTGGACTCCTGCTTTTGAAACAGTAAATTAATGTTTCGAGCTGTTTGTTTTAATAAAGGAGAAAGCGCGTCATCGGGACGTTAGACAGACAGACATGCAGGCGAGAGACTGTTAAAACATCCCTGAAAACTAAATGGTTTTAAGATTCCTTGGGAGATCGTTTCACGTCGGTCGATAGTTTGAATTTATCTTTATCTTGCTGTAAAGACATGGGATGTGAAAGAAACATCAAAGCAAAGTGATGTTTTTAAGAAATGAAACAGGAAAGATTTTATGGTTGTTATGACAAAAATAACGTTAGAGGACACAATGTTTCACTTCCTTTTCTGGTAGACCTTTTACTTTCTTGTTACACTGTTCACTTCCTAATGCAATCATCTCTATTTTTCAACTCAGTGCGTGTCATTTTTTTGTATCCATGTCTTCCCTGTGAATATTTTTATTGTGTCTCTATCGGCCTAAGCCCCTCTCTCTCTCTTTCTAATTCTCCTTTTCTATATCTCTCTATCTATCTGTCTCAGATTTCTCTCTCTCTCTCTCTCTCTATCTCTCTCCATCCCTCTACTTCTACGTCATCCATCTCTTGTATGATTTATGTATTCACGCCGCAAGATGGATGCGGCTTAGACAAGCGAGAAAATTAGAAATGCTGAATAGCAAAATGGACTCTAAGACTAACCCTTGCTTTCCCCCTGATTATTTCAAGGAACTGTCATCCTTGATGTGCTTCGCTTTAGAAAAGTCAAAATCCTGTTTAAAGGCATGAATTCCAATCCAACGACACAGCTGTTCTTTATGTTTACTGACAAAATGTAACTGAATAATAGTTGAATCATTAATCTGTAATAAATATATTTTCAGTAATTGGCAGTGGTCTCTTTCTGTGACAATGTTAACTGATGAACTAAATTTGATGTGTTACATCCTAGTTCATATAGTTTAATGTGAAATGCAGATCAACCATTCGCTAACAGAAAAGTATTACAATGCATTAGCTACATATTGCCCCCCTGTAAATCACATCGGTCTTCCAAATGGATTCTAAAATTATGCATTTTAAATTACCATCTCACTCTTACATAAATCAATTGTAACTTTCGTTCTCATAAAGGAAACTTGATTAAAAGAACGGGAGCAATATATTTCCTCAAGTTTACCCTTCCCCGCAATAGTTTCATTACGCTTCTCCTAGTCTACAGTAGTGGGAATGGAGTCAAAGGAGTTGACTACGGATTTACAAGACAAACTGCGGATGTTTATACTGGTAGAGCTCCCTTCTTTTATCAACACCCATTACCCTAATGGGTTCCCACAAACCTTTCCCTCCAGTTTCTTTCTTTATCAATTATTTACACTCCCTTTTCTCAGTGATGAATTAGGGATGACGTCTTCCTCCTACAGTTTGACATTTTGTGATCGATGTTTCGGTTCTAGACTTGGAACCAAACGACTTATCAACGTGAATTATTAAAGACACCGTCTTCGTGAGAAATTCCGGCATATTGATATTAAGGTCATGATTAAGACTCATAGCATTAAGGCGAACAGCGATCACACTCCATCTTCTTGGAATGCCTTGAGCAAGAAGTTCAGAACGACAAAGTTCATATCAACAATAAGACAGTAGCGTATAATTGTTTCCTCTTTAAAAACCTAATTGTTCTTTCACGTGAGAACAATTTTTTTTAAAGAAAAAGTAAAAAGTAATTGATACATCGTTTCATAGTCTGCCACATTAA
This sequence comes from Hemicentrotus pulcherrimus, assembly GCA_003118195.1. Lineage (NCBI taxonomy): Eukaryota > Metazoa > Echinodermata > Echinoidea > Camarodonta > Strongylocentrotidae > Hemicentrotus > Hemicentrotus pulcherrimus. The sequence continues at coordinate 137,148 of BEXV01000247.1, read as the reverse complement.
GGTCTTTTGTTTACTCACTTCTATTCACCTTCCTTATTTCCGTTTCCAATTTCTAGAGTGTACTTTAAAATTGAAGGTTGATTGAAATATGATTTTAAGAATAAATGAAATGAAAATGATGACGTATTTTGCCATTTACTTTCTTTTAGAATTACATATTCTTTTGTCTTTCGATACGAGATACCAATTCTTATTCTTTCCCCGATCTATAGTCGTTTAAGCGTTAACCTCGCTCCGTCAGATCTATAGATTTTCTTAATACATGCAAAGTACCCTTCCGCGGTCGTTCAGATCGAATTCGCCTTGGTCGAAAATGAGTACGAGGGAAATCTGTATTGAACATTTACAGTCGTATCGCATTCCAGCTACCTCAAATGGTCAATTGAAGACCAGTTTAGGAGCTGGACACTCCATCTTCCAATGACCGTTTACACAGAATTTTTGATTAAAGATAATGGATTTCGTCATCGTTCGGATGTATTATTCTGTACGTGGGACACTTTCGTTGATGAAATTTCTTGGGCCATTGTGTATTTACACTATACTACATGTAATATAGAAGTAGGGACTTTCTATGAAGTCTAATAAGCTTCCATAATTTGTTACTGGATGGACTTTTTTGTCCGAGAAATTGTTTTTAAGTCATTTCATACGTTAGTAATTCGTGAAGAAATGACATCGTTCCGGGAAAGGGGGAGGGCAATAGGTGGCAGATAAAGTTGATAATAAAAAGGACTCTACAGATCGAAATTCCTTAAAATGAATCATCCTTCATTTTACAGTAACATTTATATATCGAAGGTCAACGGGAATAACAGCTTAGGTTAGTCATGTTAGTAATTTCATCTACTAAGTACAAGGCGAGAAGTTTCTCGGTCTCTAAGGAATGGCCCGTTGGATGATGCTATGACCTTTTCAATTTGAAGAGTAACACTTTATAAAAGATCAAAACACACTTGAAGCTTATGAACTATCAGGTGTTATGTTATTATTATATGATCAATCGTTTCAAAATGATATACCCATCCAACAGCCATCAAAGGAAGAAAAGAAAGCCCTCTTCAATATTTATAGCAAATTAGAATAACCAACACAACAATGCAGTATCAAATAAACAGTATTGTGACCATGTAGAATCAGAATCACACACTGGCATGACCATTTAAAATCGCAAACATATTATGTCTGCTTTTGGCTACTTTTGAAGAAAAGAATATATATATAAGAATGCAAATAATGCATTAAACATTTAAAAGAGGCAACAATGCCAGTACGTTAAGTTAAGCAGTAAATTTAAATTCGATATTTATCGATGACATGTATTATTTCCTGATTTAGTTAGTGTGACATAAAAACCATCACGATAATAATTGTAACATCACAGCAGCTCATACAAAGTTATCGGACACAGGACACGTTTAAAAGTTAGTTGTGAACAGGGCTATCTTGTCCTCGTCATTATTGCATTTTGTGAGGATGGGAGGGAAATCCTCTCTAAACGACCCACTTGAGTCCGACCTAATCTTGTTTGTCATTATCTTTTCTTCCCCTAGCTCTCAAAAGGGAGCTCTACGGCAAATGAGATGTTACGTCACCCTGTAAGGCCATCCAAGTCTTCTTTTCTATTTCAAAATAATCAACTCTTGGTGAGCAATAACTTGATACTATGTTTGCGTCATGTTGTCCTTCTGGGTAACTAGAAACCAAGTGCTTGGAAGTAATTAATAATCAATACACTGTTTATTGATTCCCCCAATCGAATAGGAAGATCCTTCTATGTCTTTTCAATGTATGTTTACTACATGGGGGAGAAGAATATTATTAATATAAGCAATAACATGATTAGACCATGATAACTATTCATTTGAACTATATTAGCCCATTCTTTTTAATAGTCCAGTATACTAATCTTATTTCTACCCCAAAAGTGCAACCTTGCTTTGGTGATTCCTCTTAAAAATGCGAGCTTTGTAGCTCGTACAAAATCTTTCCTTTAATAAGACAAGAATTCGAATCTTGAGGAAAAACCTCGGTCACGCTTCGCACATTGATAAGTCTAAGAATTCTTCGTCAATCATTGGAAATATAACTTGATTGCACATAAGGAATTTAAATGTTTTGGTAAAGGAATTTCGGCTTGCACCTTGTCAATAAAGACCGCTGGTTCCAAGATTCGCCTGGCTTTGTTGTAAATGTTAGCAAGCTAAAATTTCTTTAGAAAAATGAAATACCTCCCAGGAAGCCCCACATTCAAAGCTACGAGGAATTATATGGAATTTAGTGGAATATGTGGCAACCATCGCCCGTATAGCTACAGGCATGTCTTTATCCGTACTGATCATGCTGAATGTCACATCTATTACCATGATTAAGTTGTCATGAATATCATGTTTTAACATGTCGGACGGGGAAATACGGTACATAAGCTAGGCATCACCGAAAAACCTCAACTTTTAAAGATATGCCTCTATTCTTTTTATAGAAGATGTGGGCCGATCGCATTGCGCTTCCGATCAATTAGTCTACCTCTTCACAAGACTGCTTATGGTTTCAAAGCTTCTTCTAGTAAGGGTCGCAAGTTGATAGGTTGTTTTGTTTGTACAGATGAGAGAAAACAAAACACGCCAATTTCCAGGATGTAGATCGTGCTTTACTCCCCATTTTCTTACGTTGCACATTAGCATTGATATAATGTTTTAGTTTCCTGGTTGAAATAGAGAGTTCAGAACATCTCAAGAATAGTTCTATATCTACGGAAGATAGCAACTTCTTAAAATGTCATAATTTGGAAAACTGTAGCATTGAAAGGGTCCAAAATACATATATCTTCACGAAAACAGTTACATATTATTTCGTACTTACACAGTGTGCTAAGATATATATAATTTGGGGTCTTCCTGGTCGAAATTGAAATTTCAGTATAGATCCCGAAAATAACTCTAAATGTTCATAGGATAAATGTTTTACTTGTAAAGTGTAACATAGTATGCTTAAAATTTCATGTAATACAGAGTATTCAAGAGAGTGTTCAAATGGCGATTTTGTCTCTCTATTCAAACAAAAAAAATGATAAGGATATCAAGATACAAACCTAAACCAGTACTATAAACATGATATCGGAGTGCATAATATTTGCACAACCTAAGATGTCATAACATAATTTGGGTAAAACGTGAACGTGGGAGAGATTTAGTGGAAGATTATGAAGTACCACGTTTAGTCCTAGTCAATTGATGTTGTGTTAGTGAAGGGGGTACGTGATATTCGAACGTTAATTGAGGTTAAATCCCACAGGGTTTGATGAAATTGATCTGCCCTGCTTTCCTTCAACAGGCGATAATAATACTAAAAATTCATTCCGAGGGAGTAATATTATATGAAGATGTTAGATAGTGCGTCATATCATCCTAACACTATCATGTCTTATGCTGTGTGTTGGTAAGTATGCACAGAATGATAATCTAGAGTTAGATGTGTTGTTTTATACTCGGGAGAGTTTAGGCAGGAGTCGATGTAAGGTGTTCGGTAGACCAGCTGTAATAGCAGGGATTGGCGCCGTTAATTCGACCATGCCAGCGGCGTGAGACCGATCTAACGCAAAGACGCCACTCGTCAGATTAGCCTACATCAAGACTTTTAGCGACCTGACGACTGTCGAAAAGTGTGTTTTCCGTTCCTCTTTTTTAGACTCCAAGGACTAATTTTGTAAAAATGAATGTTCGCCCCTCTCGTGGATAAAGTGCACATTCTTAACCATTAACTAGAAACATGATTGCAAACTCAATGATGGACTTTTGTGAAACTTTTTTATATTTTTAATTCCCAGCTGAGCTTTATGAATGATGCGTAAGTAGGGAGGTAACAAAGTTTTAAATGAGATATACGTAGCGACGATATATCAATCTCAAATGTTATGAACATCAGAATAACTCACACCTACCAAAAGAATCCTTTACAGTTAGACTTGTAGAAGATCTGTTTTTACACTTGTTTGCCGGGCGGAAGTAGAAAATAATTGTGCATTTTTCGTTGAGCAAACTGTTTAAACTTCCAATACTTCGTTGAGGTATCTAAATAAAGACTACTGTCCACTTCAATCATTCTCACTTTTTTCTCCTTAAAATGTCAAAAATAGCAAATGTGAAACATTATCATGACACGTGTTAATTACGAAGGGGTCAATTGAAGTCATTCATTTACAAACCAAGGTATCGACTAGTTAGGGTATGAAACCATTTGTAAGCACATGTATTTTATTTTCGTTATGGATTTGAATGTTCCACATGACTTGTTTAAAAAAACTTTCAAAGTGGGGGGATAACAAATATTTAAAAAGAACTTCTTCCAAATGGTAATATCGATTGGTAAAAAATAAGAACATGATCTCAAATGTATTGAGTTTGTATCAATTGTTTACTCGCAAATTGAAATCATTACTATTGTGATCCCTCTATATTTTGTAGCATTGTGTCATTGGCAGACTAGCGGTCAACGTTGCCTTAAGTTTCTTTTTCCCACCCCATGTATTTCCCTCTTGCCCAATTGCGCTGTCCGTTGAAAATATAAAAAAGTATTCATCCATTTTTCAGTGCAGCAGGTTCGCCATGTGACCTGAATCTCAAATAATCGCTCGCATTCAAACATCAAACGCTGGGCACATGAAAACAACATTTTGCGCACAATTTGATTTGATGCGACAACCCAACGAAAAAAAAATGCACGGTGTAAAATTAGATCCCCCCTCCTGATTGGTAGGCTCTTGAACGAACCCTCCTGGGAATGTAACCGAAGAGCATCATGCAGAATGGCGTCTACTAAATCCTCATGGTCATGACTGTACCAAGTTTAAAGGAGGGGTAAGTAAAGGGGGATAATTTGGTTGAAGGAGGAAATACAGTTCGCTTTATAATTACGTGTCCATAATTAATTGTACAGTGCAGCTTAACGTTCACTTTATCACTTTCATTGTCTATTCGCATACAGATTGGATGTCAAAGGTACAATGAAAATAATAATAATAGCAATAACAACATTTTTTTTTTATCCAGGAAGGCCTCTTAGCATCTTCCTGAGGGCCAAGTCGATTTGTAATGCCGGAGCTTAAATTCAAAAGAACACATCGAACATTAGACTACATTGTGTTCATATCATTCATCATCCCACGATGCACCATGACTTCATCTCAAGTGAGAATTCAAAATGGCTTGAAAGGAGAAGGGGGAAGGGTGACATGAGAAGCCGGAGAATGGTTTCATTTCACATGCCGAATTTTAATTAAGTATACGGTTACGTATTGAATTACACTCCATTCAGTTTTAATGGTCGTTTTCTTGCTTATGTTTCGTATTTCTGTTTGCTTCTATGCTCTTCACTTAGGAGTAGATGGCGGAGTGGCTCGTATTCATTGAGGTAAATCATTGCTTCTTATGTTACATCTATCCATATAGTTTTAGATCGTAAGAATGAACATCTTCTTCTCGTGTCCATTTATGAACACTTTAAAAACCATGCGTAGATAGGTATACGATCAATAAAGATTATTACTTTTCGTAGTGTCATTTGATTAATATTTATACAAATTTAATCGCAATATACTCTAAGTAGGTAATGTATTTCCGGATAATTCAAATAATTACGAATATAAGCGGATCAAATTATTCCGATGCTGCTTAATTATGTAGTGCTAAATAAATCTTTCCTATTGAAAAAAAAACCTAAGGTTTTATATTTACATCATCAACAACAACAAAAACCAAAAAGTCATTTTTAAATGGTAGAATAAAAAAGAAGTAGAGGAAATTAAATTCTACCATCAGTTTTCTCGAGAGAACATTAGGGGCTTTTAGATTTGCGTGGACTGATACGTGTGACGTCCATTCAAGGCAGTGCATTAAAAGGACGTCGATCGTAGCAATCCCCATTGTCTTCGTGTGAATCTAAAAGTCCCCATTATTTCATAATCAATATGAACATGACAGACAAAGAAAGCAGACAAAATATACAGTTCCTCAGGTAGACAAAGGAACATCCCTTCACTGCTATTATGTAAAAATGTGTAGAACAGGTGAATATGCATGTGACACCTGTTCTACATATTTTTTACATAATAGCAGTGAAGGGATGTTCCTTTGTCTATCTGAGGAACTGTATATTTTGTCCGCTTTCTTTGTCAGTCATTTTCATAGTGAATATCTTTGATTCAATACATTCCATCGACATCACGTCATTTCCCTTGTCCAAAAAGCGCGGGTTTAAGCTCCGTGAATTCTACACCTGAGTTCGGATTCTTATATCTCAAATTAGAATGGAATCCGTCTCCACACGCATCGATGACACCATTACCGGATTAGGATGCTAGTAATACACCAAGGAGGAATTAGTGGAATGATGGTGATACGGTAACTATGCACCGGAACTCCCGTATCTATGCTAATGACCACCACGCTTGTACAAGTCAGGCATGCGTGCCTGATGAATGCATGTCAAGGAGGCCGAGTTTATCATTCCATGTACCCTGCCTGGACTCTGGCCTTATCAATACTGCATGGTGCCTCTCTGAGCATAATTACCCCAGGATTGCATCCCCAATTTACCTGATTGCTGCGTCGCATTACATCGAGTGGGCTAATTCTAAAATAACAACCTGTTTGAATATTCGCCCACCCCGCCTATCTCTCTCTCTCTCTCTCTCCGTCCATTTCCATCTCTTTTTGCTGGCCATTCTATGTCTGTCTTGCTTCGATCCATTTCACCTGACTAGAGAGATGTTCGCTGGTTACCTTTTTACTCTTCTTGACTCTGTAAACCACAAAGGTGTGGTTTCCCCTGAAGCAAATGCAACGTTTAATATATCAATTACACATCCTTTGCTATGAACCTGGTGAACATGATGCGCCTGAAATGTCTTAAACTTCCAAATCGGATGTAAATGATATTTAAACAAATTCAATAAAATTTACATTTGCTACGTTCTTTGTCGATTGTTATAACTATATCCGGCGATTACAATTGAGGCATGATTAATGATTTCAAATAAATTATCATTAAAACGAAAGGTAAAAATATGAAAACCAAGAATATAGATTCCTAGCGTATAACAATTATATGGTATACATGTATGTAATTTATTTAGCACACAAGTACCAAATGCAAAGAAGGTGCACGTTATGTTTAAGTATTATATATAAACGTTCAGAGTAAATAATACATGTAATGAAATTAAACGAAGTGAATAACCGTAAAGTACAAAACACAGGCAATACACGCATGGATATGGTGATTTTGAAATCGTCAAGAAATTCAAAATTAATTTAAAGATACCATCGAACTTTGGTGGTTATGTTTAACATAAATTTCAATTTGTTTGTATCAATTAAGGGGAGAGTAAATATAACTGAAAATTGCGATCCCAAGAAATAATGGCATTTTACCACCCATATCAGCTTACAAGCAGGTTTTAAAGCAGGTAAACAAATATTACGCGCAATTTGACAACTGTCATTTTAAGTAAAAACGTAAAATCATACCATCAAATTGGTTAGTCACTACCTACATAAAAATATCAGCGATAAGGACTGTCAAAAAAAATCGACAACAGGAAAACAAAATCGATGTGTATTGCGAAAGATGGCGGGGAGACAAATGAGAAAGCGAAGAAAAACTTGCATTCCAACGACATTCTGGCTCTTATTTTTTTCCACGTGTTAACCCAGTAACCCAGATTTTGGAGGACGAATATAGAACTGGGGAAGATGGAATTGTAAAAGTGCGTACCATTGTATACACGACCTTTCATGATTAAAATACATATGTGTGCATGTATATTACGTACAAGAGAAAAGTACGTGACTGGTGACAGGTAGAAGAGTGCAAACACAGAGGTAGAGATGAACAAATGAGAGAAAAGAATCCACTCTCAAAAGAATTATTCAAACACTTCTTTAAAGTTGATCCCACTATATAATAATTTGCAGGGGATTCCACTACAATTTGGAGTTGATTCCACCATAATTTGGAGTGGGTTCCACCATTTTTTGGAGTGGATTCAATTCCAGGTGAAGTGATCGCTCGTAATGACGCCTATAAAAGAAGACCGCCACTTCTCTGCATTTAAAGCGAATAAAGCGTATAGCAGAGTTACCATAGCACCTTCAAAGGAATATGGTTCCACTTACTTTATACATCATAGACTTGAAAGCTAAATCATTACATAAAATACTTACAGAATTGTACATGGTGCGTTAACCCGCCTTCGACATATATTTTGTAATCATCATAGTGCACTTTTCATATTGGTTTCACAGCCGGTGCCAGATGAAACGTCAAACATCTATAATATCGCATCTCATTATGACATCAAAGTCTTTTCCTCGTAATTTGCTATTTTTCGATAGTTTAGTTTAGTGTAGTTTCTTTTTAATAAGTTGTATGCTGCTTGGATTTATTTTTATTTCATTCATTGCCAAGCAACAACACAGAGTGTGTATTGTGTTTTTACAGACGTGTGGCAATCAGATATGATTATTTACGTCTGGGGACCGTCCTTTAAACGTCACCATCCGAAAGACGTGACGCAGTTTCGAACCTGCGTCCTCGGCTGAATCAGTTTGTAACTTCCATTGTTAGCTGGATTACAGGCGCACGCCACAACGCCTTAAATCTTTCGATCTCGAAATGTCAAATCCAAGTTATTAAATCCTAAATGTTCGTACTCTTTCATTCCTTCCCGATCAAAATAAAATAAAATGTAGAAAGAATGTTTTTTTTTAAGATTTTTTGTATTTTTTTGTTTACCACTACAATTTAGAAGCCGATAATCTTAAATTTGCCTTCGTCATTTTCCTCTGATTGGAACATTAAATGTGGGAATGAAAACGGTGTTCAAATCAATTTTTGATCATTTCAAAGTCGTATCCAAAGTCATTCTGAAAGGTAATATACTAGATATCTCTTTGAATATCCTGAAAACTATTGCTTAAACCCTAAATTTGCGTGCTCTTTCATCCCTTCCCGATCAAAATTAAATAACATGCACAAAGAACTTGTTCTAAAGATTTGTTTTTGTTTATTAACCACTACATTTTAGAAACCAAACAAAAAGAAAATCTCAAATTTGTCTTCGTCATTTCCTCTGATTGAAATATAAAATGCGGGAATGAAAACGGTGTTCTAAGCAATTTTTGATCATTTCAAAGTCGTATCCAAAGTCATTCCGAAAGGTTATATACTAGATATCTCTTTGAATATCCTGAAAACTATAGGTTAAATAGAAAGTAAATGTCTTTTGAAACGATCTTTATGATGGCTCCGAAAGATAAATACCATTTAAATTCTATAACCTATAAACGCTAGCCAGTGAAAAAAATAATTGAGCATAGTCTCTATGCTGGTGCCTAGTTCCATAACGTTTAATTTTTTTCAAATAGATACTATCATGATAAACGTCGAGATAGAAATCTATTTTCACTTCTCATCAGATCATCTAGCCCCTAGGTTGCTCTGGTTACAACAATCGGCGCCAAATATCAATCGTATAATTTAGATTGTCGGTACATTACATTCACTTCGATTGGAAACAGCTGATGCTCATTTTCATATGTGAACGAACTTCAGGACAATCCGTTGTTTCTATGAATCGGGCGCAAAAATCCTACTTCAATACTTCCTGTTGTTATTTGCGATGTCATGCGTATCTTTTTTCATCAAAATACCGAATTTAATACTTGATTTAAAAGAATAATTCATAAAAACTCGAGTGACATGGAAATATAAAATTAAATCAACGCCGATTTGCTAAAGCTCGAGCAGTTCGCTGAATATCGAAAATAAATGTTACTTGGAAAAGATGCTCAAAATTTTAACGTTAGTTTATACAACTAGACAATACATTCATGTTCCCACATAAAGAACACGATAATGCATGTATTATAAGTAATTGTTTTGATGAATCGTCTTGTGGTAATTAAAGGAACTATGTGGTACCGTGTGGGGGTGATTTTCAACATTAAATAGTATATCCCTGGAATCCAATAGCGAGGGAGGCCCATTGACAAAGCAATGCAGCATTATAAAGTTAAAAGCATATTGAAAAATCATTTCCAATAGTGTCGTTGTTAAGTGACACATGTCACCGATGAGTCGTTGTTAAGTACGATGTTTAAATGCACAAGGACAATTTTGGTGTCCAAGAAATGGTTTTGGGCGCCTAGCTGTCTACTTTTTTAATGGCGTACAAGCTTTGACGCCAATTTGCCTGTTCACATTCTACTTTAGACGTCGGCCCATTTATAATCGTGTGTGCGTTGATCAAATGGAATAACGTTCTCAATCTATAAAACACATTTCGTCATGATTAAAATGTCCGTATTACGTTTATTTGATTATCAATAGCGGAACATTTTACTGGCGGTTAAATCTCCACATGGTTTACTGGGCAGTGCCTCTAGGTACATCTTAGAAATGCTATCTGGACAACTTTCAAGGTCTTAAGATCATTTATTCTACTGAGATGCATATTGTCACAACAAGGTCCAGTTTCTACTGCGCATAATTATTGTTTCGAGGGGAAGCCCTTGGATGTCGTTGCTTGCCATTAGTAGCAGCTAATATTCTCATGGTCTTGTAAACCATATCTCTCTCAAGCATGATGCTATAAAGCTTACAGTGTAATTGGCTTTAATATACCAACAAATGTACAATACAACAATGCGACTCATCGTTCAGCTGCAGTGTGAACGGCTCTTTAAGTGTGAAGGAAAATGCACTCGAGATGTGAGGCATGGAGGAAGAAATTTGATTAGGGCTGCAAACGTTTCGGTCAAAAAAGGAGTTGAAAAAGGGACTGCTGATATGAATGGACGTAGTACGTTCTTAAATGAAGTGCTTTTAATTTGCTAACTGAATAAAACAAAAATGTGCACGATTTACGGCCGTTGTGCGCATTGGAACGACTGCCTGACAGTCTTCGTCCAGAAAGGAAACGGATGGGGGCTTAGGGGGTAATGGTATTGGATTCGGGATTAACGTATTTACGAAAATGTGTACCTTTAACTGTTGAAAACCCATGTTAAGAGATGAGAAGTAACAATTATTAAGCAATACAATGTCACCTTTTTTTTCATTTTATGATAGGCCCCTTCTAAATGGCAAGTCAACTGAAATCAAATATTGAAGACTCGACTGCTATAGGATAGGATAGCAAAAACTAAAAAAGCAATTTCTTGTGAGGCTTGATTTTATGGATAAGTTTTCGCCTCGCTTTATTTATTGCTTCTATAATACAAAGCTCCAGAACACTGACACCGTTTTATAAATGTGAGGATCTTGGTTGTCATTAACTGAATGAACTCAAAATCTACGACCCCCTCCCCCCCTCAAAAAAAAAATCATTTAGTTCACGCAGAGGATTTTGAGGATTACTCAGTGTGTATGGACTTTAATCTCTTGTGCCGCAACCATAGATTCACTTCATCGTTATTGATGTTGGCATTCCTGATTGAGAAATTGAACCAAATGGGATTGATGGCTACTCTATGCAATTTCGTTTGCTACCCTCATTGCTTCCAACCCCTCCCTCTCTCTATTATCTTCCTCCTGTCCCTTTTATTGTATCTTACCTTCTATCTTGCCTCCCCTCTCCCTCTCTTTATAGTATACAGTATACTTTAAAGTCTCCTTCTCTTCTCTCTTGATGAAAAAATGAATGCCTTGTCTCTGTCACTTTCTTCCACACACAAACATCATGATAATTCCAATGTACATTTATGTTCCTGAGATACTAGTTAGTATCTGAGTGTTAAGTCCTCCCCGCGATGTTTCTTTCAATACTTCATCTCACACAAACACCTTCTGCGTCATGCTACGGTAAAGCACTTGTTTTGTTCGTTTGTTTCTTACTTTTGTATTTGGTTATTTATCTGCTGCTGTAATCATGTTGTGCTTCAAATTGACAAACGCTACTGCTGACAAGCAAAGGTGATCACTGATCTAGCCGTAATTGTGTTAATAATTTCAGCTAATAACTATCTTTGAATACACACTTGTATGCGCTATCATCCCCACCCCTCAACATAATCCTCAAACAAAATATGCATACGCCAGAACCACCCCCTCCAATTTATCCCAGTCGTTGATTGAGTGTCCCCAATCAAGAGGGCTTCAGAGATGAGATAGAAGACAAGTCTTGATTATCTATCCTGTATGTTTATACATTCTTCGCAAGTGATCCCCGTAGATTTTTCAATCCTTTCGCCTTCACAAACATCCTTTCCTTTAATATCATTTTCTCTCGCGCGCTCTCTCTCTCTCTTTATATATCTCACTCTCTCTCTCTCTCTCTCTCTTATTCTTCTTCTTGTTCCTCATGTACTCTTCACTATATCTAAGTTGTTCTCTCTCCCTCTCTCTCGATATCTCCTCAGCCCATTTCTTTGTTTACATCTTTTATTCTCTCTCTCTCTCTCTCTCTCTTCTCTCTCTCTCTTTCTCTCTCTTCCCTGCATATAATTAGTCCCTACATACTACATGTTTGTTCAATTAGATTAAATTCACTTCTCAAATTCTTTTGTACTTTATCTTGCATCTCCTTTCCTCTTTGTTCTTTTTCTCTCTCTCTCTTTCTCTCTTATTGCTCCCAGCCACCTGGAGTCATCGTAGTATTTTAACCCACACAATAAACACCGGCATCTTACGCTAATGCAAATAATATACATAGATGAACCTATTAATTATAAAAGTCTGACGTTTTCCAATTCAATATCTAACTAAAATGTACGTTGAATATAATTGTCACATTTCTAATAATCTTGATTTTATTTCCTTTTTTGAAATGATTTGTAAACTTTGAATTTCCATCGTATCTTCTCTCTTCTCTATCCATCTACAGATATCCACCCCATCCACTCTCTCTCTCTCTCTATCTCCGATACTGTCTTTTTTCCTCCCTCCCTCTCCCTCTCTCTCCCTCTCTTTCTCCCCTCCATAACTCCCCTCTCTTCGTTTCTCTATCCCTTTGTTTATTTTCATTCCTTGATGTCGCTTACATTCTACGACTATACCTCCAATCTTACCCCACATCTTCGCTATGAACTCTTTCAAATTGATACGCCAGGGAGAGACGTAACGTAACGGGAGGAGCTCAATATAAACACAGATAAAGCTTTTTAATTTACAGCAATTTCCCTTGATATCCAGGGCAACTTTACTCGTTTCAATATATGTAATGACACCTTCGACTAAAATGAGTACATTATACAAACATGTCCCACTTGCTTGAGGTGACTTAGGTCGAGGATTAGTATGTAATCAAGCTAGAGAAGCAATCACCGATTATTAATCTTTTCAATCTCTTGTCCTTCTACTCTAAAGTGATAAGGGAGCGTAACGGCGTTGAAACTTGAAGGCAAATCGAAATTAATTAAATGTGGGGAGATTATGGATAACCATGAGTCGTGAAAGGAAAATATTCTGGCAAGATTTAGATTGTAATCATTAATAAACGCTTAATTGCCACTTCACATTTTGCGCAGCTAAGAACACAGTTATGCAAGAGGGGAATGTCAATGAACAGATAAGTATGGTCATGACGATATAATGAAATAGTGAACGCGAAAATGTATTGATATTTCTCAAATTACATCATGTGGTGTATGAACAGACTCCGCAATAAACTTATTTTTTTATCAATTTTCTCAAACCGCAAGTAGCTTTATTCAAATCATAGTTGTAGATAAAATGTATTTACTTTTACTTTTCTACGATATTTGACAATGAATTATATTGTGATTCCTGATTTTCCTTTAATTTACTAAAAATGTTAGTATGCCTTATAGATATTTGATGTTGTGAATAAATGTAATACAGGTCCCATCTTTTGATCCAACAAAATTATGTATCTTTACTGCATAAGGTTTGTTTGAATTAAATTGTTTCACTGCGGTCCTTACAAAGTTTCTATTGACTACTTCTGAGGTGCATTCCAGATGTTGGGACATTGACCAAGAGAGTGGTATAGATAAACAAATTCTCTGACACTTGGACGTTTCTAAACAATATTCGTAGACATCACACTCACCCTAAATGTTCTACCATCCTATCAAGAAACTAGCGAATAGGTTGGATGCTTCTCGAAGAGAGCTAAAGCACCTAGAGACTAGAAACGGCATCAACTGTACGATTCTCTTCCAATTCTGAAGTAGAATATTAACATAATACTCTGTCTCCCGTCTTATTCTCGCACTTGCAAGGCCCCCTGAAGAAACTTGTGTCTTAGGTTTTAGGAATCGTACTTTCATGGTAGAAGATTCAAAGTGCATTTTCACTGACATTCCTTTGAAATGACAGACGTTTTGCAAATTTGCAGAGTACATCATTCTGAATGTTCACGCTTGTCGAGTTAATGGAGACGAGGTTGGGCATTTATTCAGCATGTTTAGTGCATGTTTCACAGATATGTGATGTGTGATAGCACATTACATAATTGATACGCCACATACAATCTCGGTGACATTGTGACATCTTGTCTCCCCCGATTATTTTCCCCTTTTCACATTGCTAATAGTACTTTGATGCAATACCAGTATCAGAGACTTGTCGTCAGTAAGCCATGATAGTTCGTTGTCGTTGTTGCCTTTTCTAGAAGCTATGGCCGTGTAATGCATGGATGGTGCGGGGTGGATCTCGACAAAATAATATAATAACTAAGACTTGTTCTTCTGATGGTTATCATTGTTATATTCATTATCATCATCACAAAATATACGGCATCTTTGCCTGGAAGAAGAGGAGAGAACTAAATCACTGTAACCATCGGATCTCTTTGATTTTCTATACATGTATCCAGTAGTCCTTATTTCAATTTGGCATGGATCATTTACGTGTCGAGTATTCATTAGAATATGGTATCACCAAGTTGCCAAAAAATAGTTATGAAAGCTAAAAAAAACAAACACCTTGTATAGCTTTCGAAATTATTTTCATCTAGTGACAGTCAAAAGGGCGTTGATGTCAAGTAAAACACTATGCTTACTGCCCTTCTGGATCTTCGCAGAATGATTTCGAAAGATATTTTAACCAAACAAAACTGTTCAAGATTGTAAACAACCTTTGAAATTGGACACATACCCCTGATTAAAACGTCTACTCGAGAATGTAGCATTTTTTGCACATGAGCTTTCGATGATGTATTATTCGAGGGAATTTACATCTTTCTTTATGGAGCTAAATTTTGAGTGAAATATTTCTTAGTTGAAAATGATGATGTACATGCAAAAATGAGAAGTGAAGAAGGCCGAATAATGGATTTTAACAACACATTGTTGAAAAATCCCTTACACAAACTGTTTTTAACTTGCCATCAGGTGCTGATGTGGATTTTTCATGTCACCAATAAAGTAATTTTAACATCAGCTTCTAGTATCTATTCCTCCATTTTGCTTACGAGGAGGGGGGGGGGCGGGAGTCGTGCGCCCTTTTCCCACTTTCTACTCATATTTCTAATGGATTCATTCATAGAAGCCGCGGATGAGCTACTATTGTAGTACAACAACGATACATGTCGTTGCCTGGCAACAATCACCATTGATGCAGAAGTTGAGATGAATGAAATGGATGCATCCCTGCATGAGTTTCGTACTCTCAAAGCCCCGACCCTATTAAAACGAAATCCTATACACTCGCATTACGCATGATAATGGCGAGCGTGTTTAGTAGATGCAACAGGAGATTATGGAAGGTGGGGTTAAATCCAATATTCTTCCAGATTAAACATTATAAAATCAAATTAGCCATCATATAATCAATACTGCAATAATCACATTCAAAATATACTTAACACGACCGACCAAACGACCCCTATATGTATCACCTCCTCTTGTAATATGTGGGGAAATATTATGATGTTAAAGCAATTAAAGATACAAGTATGGCAAGTGTTTGGGTTTTAAAGGTAAAGACCAGTATTGGAAACGCCCGAATTTCAAAAAAATGAAATGGAAGCCCATTTACCAATTATGTGAAAGAATATGTTTTGACTATTAACATGATGATACAAATTTTGCTGGTAAACCGCTAACTAATGGATATATTTTGTAAATTAGTTCATCTATTGGTATGTGAGAGATAAACGAACGTATCGCGCACGTGTGCGTAGTCCAATATACATCTGTATGTGTACAGTGCTTGTAACTTTGCGAAGACTGGGCCAAATTTCTTATCAATTTGATGGTTCCAGAACCTTCCAGTACACACCGATGCTAGATGATCAACCTTTTCTGATCGATTCCACAACGTTTCTTTCACAAAGCAATCGCATGACCATAACTGGTCTTTATCTTTAAGCAGTTAAAGGGAAAGTCCACCCTGAACTTAAGTTGCTTTTAATAAAAGCAGAACAGTGAGAGAAACATATCAGTGAAGGTTTGACGAAAATCCGACAAAGGATACAAAAGTTATGAATTTTTAAAGTTTTAATTTTGTGACGTCACTTGCGAGCTGCTCTTCCATATGTTGTGTACTGTAATTTCCATAAATTGCCCCCTTTTCATGGTTCTTGATGAAGGAATGGATCTATTTCATAGAGGCGTGTATAAAAGCATGTGTCTGATAATATATCGAATGCACAGGTAAAATAATAATTATTTTTCTGAGAAAATGGCAATTTATGGAATTTACAGTACACAACGTATAGGAGAGCAGCTCTCATGTGACGTCACAAAATTAAAACTTTAAAAATTCATAACTTTTGTATCCTTTGTCGGATTTTCGTCAAACCTTCACTGATATGTTTCTCTCACTGTTCTGCTTTTATTAAAAACAACTTAAGTTCAGGGTGGACTTTCCCTTTAACACCTTAGAAATGTAATGGGGTTTTTCTTGTAAATCAAAAATGAAAGGTATACTGGTTGAATTCGGGCCTTTGTTGAATACTCTGAATATAAGCTTTAATTTATGACATTCTCAAGAAACATAATTCGGGACAATTTGAATTTCAAAACTTGGCAAGAGTGTGGATAATTTAGTTCTTAACTGTATATAGTATAGGGATACATCAATTTTTAATTACATTATGATGAACTTAGGACTACGTGCATTGGATGCAAGGTGTCTGCGTTCGGACGTATGGTGTCTTTTGCCAGTTGCACTTAATGTATCGTGTGTTTGACGTATGACTGCGCCAGTCACTGGCGCGGCCTTTGACGCAACGTGTGAGATTGCCGTTCTACAAACAGTGATTGGAAAATGAAGAAGTGCAAACAAACACTGCGGTGAATTATCTGCGTATGGGCATACTATCTTGACAGGCCTGAATAGTGCAGGTATTGGTTATTACGCAATCGAAATGACGATGCGTGAACTAAAGGGCAGGAGATTAATGCTAGGTTCTTTCGCATGATATCGTCATCCATTCTATTTATACAATACTGTGCTTCATTTTAAAATCAGACACTCCGAATCCAGGGTAGTCGGTCCGTTCAGGAGTTTTAGTTTGGTCATTGTTCATGACAAGTAAAACACTTGTGATGATGATGTGCACAACATGCAGAAACGTTAACTTTTGGATTTCTCTCTTAAATATCGTCTGTAAGACGAAAATTGGAAAGTAAGGTTCATAATATCCACATCAAATACAGGCTAGATTAATCTTAATTTTAATTACAATTTAATTTTAAACAACATTTACGTCAACAAAAGGATACAAATTAATTTGTCACTGAAGCGGAAAGTGTGTTCTTTGAAATAAATCATGACCAAGAGCTTTAATAAAGGAAAGTAGAAATATTCTCGACTATACGTGTCTAGAGTTTTTCTGGTCTTTCTGCAATAAAATCTGGATATGGTCGACGTGTAGTAACTAGCTGACCTAGTAGATTCTTGATCATGTCAATGTCATCCTATCTTAGCCACAGGTTCTTCGTCTCGCAACCTCGTGTAATACAAGCTATGCCCCAAATCTTTACAGGTGTGCCGATAGATAGATCTACACGGTGTTTCAAAATAAACAAAAATCCCCACTCGCAGTCTGCTCGTCAAAAAAAAGTGGTTCCTGACAGTGAATCCAACTATACTTTAGTTTTAAATTTCTACGCTAATCACCATTCCATTCCTTGTTCAAGCATATTATCGTGTTTTTTGAAGAGCTTTTAAATCAGACTGACCATTGGTCTCATTGTTTATTTATTGTACTCAGGTCAAAATGGAAATTTGTTCCATCAAATTTGATACAAATTTCTAGATTCAATGATTTGGTTACCAAAAAGAGAGAGAAAGAGAGAGAGATATAAATGATTTCTATAGCCATACCCCCAATGCAACTCAGTTTCCTGCGTTTTTAATTTCTTAATTTACATTTTATGGCTTTGACGCAGGTTGTCTCTCGTTTTAATTTCTTGATTTTATATTTAACACGATAGCAAAGGTTTTCGATAAATAAACTGAAGGATGATTTCAAAACACTTTCATATATCACAAAGAAATCATTTTCGGATTATTTAATCATTATAACTTAAGTACAATTCAATAGGTGATAGACTATTGAATGTGTTTTCGGTTTAATTTGTTCCCCGAAAGGCTTTCCGATGGCGTTATATATTTTGTCAGTCCCTTTAATCCAAGGCATTATGCCACTGCACAATGTTTGAAGGTATTCTTCTAATCTTCCAAATGCACCTGTCTTCGAACCTTTCACCCGAGGTCCCCTCTCAACCTCCTAAATCGAATGCTAATCTTCTATTTCCGTACTGACCATTTTCACCTTTTCGACGGCGACAAAGGTGTCCCAGATAATGGCGTCTTCATGTGGGAGAAACTGTCCCTTCGTTTTTTTTCCTTTTTGGGGGAGGGGGGAGGCGGGAGGCGGGAGGGAGCGAGGGAGGTATTATCATCTGCATGAACAACAACGTACTCACACATTGCAGCTTAGCAGCAGTGTTATAATAATCATTGTTTTATCACTTTATATTTCAAATCGCCATAAGGATCAGATCTTTTCGACGAATGTTTTTGTTCTACTGTCCTGATAGGAAGTCTGAATGCTGTCGACGCAATTCATATATCACTTTAAAAATACCTTTTAATGAACCTATTACATTCACCTTTTAAACGCCCTTTTTCAATAGCCAGAATTAAGATTTACAAGAAAGACGCCTTATTGAATTCCAAGTGCATTTGTATCGCTATGTGAACGAATCAAATTGTAACAGATGAATGTTATAAGTCACATCTAAGCTTACGTGTATATACTTGAATACAATACGCCATTTTTTGTAATCATGATAAATGTAATCAAATATGATTATATGATGCATAATAAAGTTTGAAGTGTGAGAAGTGCCTCGTTATGAATCATTTCATCTACTTGTTACAAAAATTCAATTAACATACATGACGCGCTGTTAGGTAGGGTAAGCTTCATTGTTTGTCCTACCGAGCAGCAACTAATGTATGCAATTCGCATTCCGAGATGCTATAACACATAATAGGTGAATATAGTTGATTGTTGCTAAGTAAATTTGTATCAATTTGAACACCTTTTTTTTAAATGGCTTGATAAGCCCTATACTATGTAGATTTTCTGTTAAAGGTCGACCAATTCTAAGTAATCGCAAGTATTTCCCTTCAATTTTGACGTTTTGAAATTTTGAAATTTTGACATCTTAACAGGATTATTTGCTTTAAAGTTTTCCCTTACTCCTACCGTATCTGAAAAATCGACATGCAAAATGGATGATGTGACATACGAAAATGCATAGTCCCTACTGGACTGATATTGAGTCGTATTTCACACCAAGCCATTGAATTCTCTCCACAGAAAAAGAACGAAATCCGTCAACGACAACATACAGCAGCTGCTATTGGGGTGGGGGTAATTTGAATATGGCGCGAAATCGGAAACTGCGCATGAGAGGGGTGGGGATAGTACAAGATTCTAACTTTGGAATTTTGACGATCGAAAAAAAAAATACTTTAATAAGTGCCACAGTTTTATAAAGACCCCGTGATTGACATCGAAAAATGTTTAACTATCATAGAAACTTTAGCAATCGAAACTTGTTCATGGTGTTCAACAATAACCGTGACTTAAGCAATGCATCTAATCTGGATTCATTTTACTGTATATCATTCATTTAGTACAGAAAGTGTTCTCTTTGTAGTCGACGCGAAGTAGAACGATTGTAGAATATTCCCGATTGCAGTATGCATTGGGCAATGGCACTGTAGAACATTGGAATACACACATACATACACACACACACACACGCACACACACACACGCACACGCAAACAAACAGCTTGTTCATCATTGTAAATGTGTGGTTTAAAATGTTTTGTAGATTTTACCATGCACATGTAACGTTCAGTCACAAAAGGTCACACACTTTACACAAAATTTTTGATGTTGAGATCAAAAGAAGTGACAAGAAATATGTATTTTCTGTTTATGCAGTTATATAGAAAAACGTTTCAATAATGACATATATAGAGATAACACATAGCAAATAGTAAGGAAAAGGATTTTCAAAAGATATGCTATATGAAATGGTAGTAATCTAAGGACTCAAAAGCTTACCTTGATCATGAGAACTCCCTTGGATACAAATCGATCCTCCTTTTGACTCTCCTTAAAATATTCAAATACTACATCCACTATAGGGTACCTGCTTCCAAACACCAGGCCACTGTTGAGCAGGAAACGATTAACACTCCAAGAATTGACTCCTACATCGTAAAGTATATAACTAAAGTAATTGTGGAGAATGTGAATCAAGCGATCTGCTGCTCTCTGTTCGAAGACTTCCTGAAAGCATATAAAATCGAGATGTGCGGGGAAGTTGGAACTGATGCCGTGCTCACAAGGTCCAAGACGTTCCCGAATGCTACTCTGACTGCAGAAGGACATGGGACAGCGAGTGATAGTCGTCCTGGGGTTGGTGTTACCTGGTGTGGAAGGTCCGACGGAAGAAGCGTACTGATTCTGTGACGTCTGGAGTCTCACAGTGGACGTGGAACCTACAGACTCTGGTGATGATGGTGAGGAGATTGGAACGCCACGGCTTGGCACAATGTCAGGGATGTCTACATCGGATGATCCACCGGGTTGCGCTGGAAGTTCTCGTTGTTTCCTGCCTTGGCTTCGAGGTGGCGTAGGTGATTGATTACTACTTCCTGCATTAGTCCTTGACATTCTTGGGGATCGTTGTAGATCTGGGCTCCTATCTCGACGTTGCCGACGTCGGTCCTTGTCCCTCATAGGGAGTGTATCGTCTTTTGAGACACTACCTCTCGATGAGTATTGCTTGCTCATGTCAAATTTCAACACGTTGTCCTCATCTCCCGCAAGGTGGCTTATGTTCTGAGGCGTTATTACGGAGGTACTAGGTGAGTGGTAGATGCATGATGATTTGAGTTCGCCATCTGAAGGTGAGTGGATGAATATCTTGGGGTTCGGTCGCAGTTGTGAGTTGACAATGTGTGTGGCCATCTGTTTTGCTCTGTATTGCACCTGACCAAGATTGTTCATCCTCGCCATTGCCTCAGGCATGAGACATGAATCGACAAACGCGAACTTAAAATTCCTCTTTTCAGATAAGTCAGTCCAGATACGATTGTTAACGTTAATCAGGTAAGGGTTGCTTTTGAAGGAGAAGCGATAAGGCCGACGGAACCTGGCCATAATGACCCTTAAGGCAAACCCCAGCCCCGCGAAGGGGCATGAGATGATTATGATTGCTATCATGATTGGCACAAGAAAGATTAGAGTGATGACTCGCTCATAGCATGGCATGGCATCACCATCCTGGAGCTCGTCGGTGGTCCTCAAAAACAGGGCCATGAGCTGATTTAAGTTCCAGGTCCATGGTAAAAGGAGGTAGAACCCTAAAGAATAGAGCTTTTCCTGAAAGGAATAGTGAAACACTTTCTGATGCAGCATCTTGCTACTGTCTTACTTCTCTATCATAGACTTATCCTGATTCAGAAGACTTCCTGTCATAGAATTGCTTTCACGCACATACCCATGATGCATTATCAAAGCCTGATGTTATTCTCTCGTACAAAAACAAAAAAACGTGACACAGATTGCGACAGTAGAATAAACCACAATACAAAATATATTCGCGGGATGTCAGCATTGCTCCTCGCTCTGCTCGGTACGGGTGAGCTAACATTTGCATAATTGATGAAAAGCGAACATAACTTTCATTCAGTCTCAGCCGCCATCTCCCTGCCAGAGGTATCCATAAGGTCAGGCCGGTCGCAAGTATCATGTATACCCCAATTAATGACGTTTCCTTACAATGCTGCAACACGTGTACAGATGTCGTTGAAACAAGTTTTAAAAAGGCTAGACTTTAAAAGCAAGCCATGAATCCGCACAGCATCAACAACCCGTGGTTTCGTTCCACACGCTTAGCATTTTGCCCGCCGTATTGCAAGATGCGAGTAAATTGCACAAGAGAGACGTTGCCTTAGTGACCATATGGCATATGGGAAGCGACCTACGAGAGCTCTCCATTCATCCAACATAGGTATCGCAGATTGGAAAGCTAACTCCCAACATAAAAGTCCTTCTATATCAATTTAAATGTTAGCTCACCTCTGTCATCTTTTGTGATGAAAGCTCCTCATGGTAAGTCGTGTGGAGGGGGCTGTCCAATTATTATTACTTGTTGTCATACAGCAGAAGGCATAGGACATCGTGCTTACTTTACGACTCGCTCAAATAATCAATTTTATCGCCGATTTTATGACACGTGTAGAGTATGTCGTTCGTGAATGGGAATTGCCTTGCGGTACCTGGGAACCACTACCCCAAAACACTTGATGTGCGCCTTGTAAAGCTATATGCATGACGTTTGATTGAAGTTGTTTTCAACTTCATTAACCATGATTATGATAACTTTGAGGGTTAAACAAAGTGTCTGTGCAAACACTAGTAGAAAATGACTACTACAGATGCAATCCGTATTTGCATAATTACAAAGTTGTTCCAGGCTACTGGTTTGAATAACATTTGAATTGAGTTTTGTAATTAAATGGAGCAATGTTATGTCATCAAGCAATAAAATAATTTGAAGCACAAAGTGTTCAGTATCATTATCTTTTCGATTTGAAGGTAAAAGCGAATGAACGACTTCCACAAATTTATAAGTTATATTTTAGAATAAAGGCGAATCAAGGAATATTTAAAAAAAATGACTTTCATGCACCTGTTCGGATGATCCACTTAAATTCCTGTACGCTCCTTCTACATCTAAAGCAGACAGTACGTTTGGCGGCATGACTGCGCCGCGAACACGAAAGCGATGCAATTCGTCCGCAGACACAATAACTACGGCTACTTCTCCTTCAATCACAACACACAACCTCCACTTAACACAATCTCGTAGAACAGCAACAAATCAACTCGCGTTCGTTGCTCGCTCACTCGTTCTTTCGTCTGCTATCTCTCCCGTGGCTGCTCCGTCCACTGCAAGGTCATCCGTCCGTAGGGCCTCGTCGTTCCAAGCTCACAGCTACTTTGGCCGCAATACAACGGCACGTCCGTTCTCATTCGCGCGCGGAACTTGAATTCCGACGATAACGGAAACCAGGGATGAGATGGCGTATTATTAAACCCGGTACATGTGCAACCTACTCTTAAAAGGGAAGGAATCCCACTTTCGGTCAATGACTGTCTCACCTTAATGCGTCTTTTTAAGCACATTCGGTTATAAATGACCGGATGAAATGGGTTACCATGGATACCAATGGTCCAAATGATTATATTTTCTTAATATTTATCAATTATGTTCATTTCCCTTTTGCACCGCAATGGGCAATATAAAACAATGAGAGCACGGATGGGTTCTACGACACACCTATAATTACTGTTTAGAATCTCTAGAGTCATTATATTTTCTCCGAAAGTCTTCCAGCAAACTGTAGTTAACTACTTTTACAATATAAAGAATATCTGTCGAAGATCTATGAAAGAAAATGCCTCTGTTTTAAACTTTTTGGTAATCGTTGTAAATGAATCTCGCATAAATTTTGTTTGATTGGTAATCACTCAAAGTTAGAATAATTTGATCAGACTAACATGTCAAACTATACTTCTTCTTACTTTTGAGTACAGACCTCTTTACAGAGTATAATCGTACTATACTGGGGGTGTGTGCAGGTGAACCACTACACCGGGGTTTTCCCCTACTCTTATACGAATAGTGCAAGGGTTCTTAACGTGCAAAGGTAGTGACTCTTCTCCATTAAGTTGGAGAGTGTCAAAATCAATTTGAAATAAATTGTAGCGTCGCATTTCTTCGAATATTATTCTTAAAAATAGTGCTTATGGTCATATTTTTCGACAAAGAGTAAAGTTTTTTAAAATTTTAATGAGGTCATAAAATTAACGCATGTCAGAAGTGAATGCAGAACACAATATGTCATTGTGACGTACATCGGAATAGTGCACATCCTAATTACTTTGGTTTATAGCAAAATATAGTTAGAATGTCGAAGCATATCTTGACATCATTTCCATTGGATGCTCGTCACTTGGAGATTCAAATTATGTCAATTGTCACTCGACAAGATTGGCGCTTCTTCGTAACGTGGTAGGCTACGCATCTTCCTCGACGCAGATGGCGCGTGGACGGTATTTGTAATCGACACACTCAAGAGTCCACTATCTGGGAAACAAATACGATATTTCCTTTACCAAAATAAAAAGTGCATAATATCCGGTACACTCCTTGGTCCTATATACGAATCATAAGAAGAAAAAAAAAAAGAATATAATAATATGACAGCATAAAGTGTTTTATGATACAATGTTACATAATTATGACGAATACTGGACGCTTGTTAATCATCCACGGAAAATAATCCATGAACAACAAGCTTTGGGAGAAATAAATATGATATCCTTGGTATCTGTCTGGTCATAAAAATTATGTCCAAAGAGCGTAGTGAAACGAGAATAATCAGTTTATTTTTCTTGTTTGTATAATTATGTATCATACTCAGCTGGGGCGGTCTACCCCCCCCCCC
>BEXV01000247.1:49162-67419 GCA_003118195.1 Hemicentrotus pulcherrimus | reverse complement strand
CCCCCCCCCCCCAAAAAAAAAAAAAAAAAAAAAAAAAAATGCTGGTTGCTGGTAGGAGGAATATTTATAAAAAGTAGGAAATAGATAAAATAATTCTTACTGATCTTGTTTCCCATCCCACGATATTTACTTCATTCACTTTTTAATTCCATTTTTAATCAATGAATTTCAGAAATACCTTTTTAATAGAATTTTTTAATGGAATTAAAGCGGATTCACGTAAAGCCTATTAATTATGAGTCTCTGGTCAACTCCATAACATTGGCAGTTAAGAGTGTCAGTTTAGAATTCATGATTGAAGGACAACACAATATTGATTCTCCTGCTGGGTCTGATAGATTATAATGGTAACGACTTTCACTGACAAAAAAAATTATGATACGCCTAAAAAAAAAAAAAATTTAATTCAAATTAACTTGAAAATACGCCGGACTGGATTTGTTATTGTCTTTTCTTCTCCATACTGCATGTGTTGAGCATGGACAGTGGCGTAATTCGAGTAAATAAAAACGATACCGTCAGTCGTAAGAACTCGAGCTATTGGTGAACAAATAAAAAGAAAATCACAACGAATATAACACTACAGAATTGGGAATTCAGAGGTCGGAACAAACAAAACTCTGTATGAATTTTTGTAATGAAAAATTTCTTTATCCTGAATGAATCAAGTTTGAAATTGAAAATAATAATTGTTGATTAAATAAGCAAAGGAGGAAATGGCCGACTCACTTCCAAATCCAGACAATGCAATCTAAACTTATCCTTAAATAAATAATGATGATGATGATTCAATCATGGCTGACACTGCCCCTCCAGGGTCACCTGGATGTTAGGTTCATCGCATTGATAGCTAAGACGAATCAAAAGTGGAATGAAACATGTTTCATCAACTCACCAATCGCGTCTGAGACACTACAAGAAAATTTCTGTACTATACAGAGATCAATTTTCCGTCTTGGGTCACTTCGAGCTCATTCCAACGAGATATCAGCAGAGAATTACACCCTAACTGTTGGGGTGTGTCCTTTGTTCACGTGGCGAGTTCAAGTGTTTCGTCTGGCGTAGTTTCCAAATATATACCTTCTCCGTGAAACAGTTGTGCTATATATTCTGTTAAAATGCACACATTAGGCAACGTCGGAGGTTACGAAGTTCCTGTTATGTTCTGTTATTGTCAACAGACTTTCTAGTTCATCAAATAGTTATTCCTAGGTGACGTATTCTAAATCAGCACAATGTAGTAGACATTACGTTAGCTACCGTGCATAACTATCTAGGGGCTTCCCATACGCGGTGAAAATTCCCTTTGCCAGCATTTGTAACAGGGAAGTCCCGAATTTTGCGGACGAATTTATAGAGGGCGCCATTGTATCCCCTTTTTCGCTGTGCAGGTGCGCAACTTTTTGTAAAATTAATATCGATGTGGAAACAATAGGCTGCCCGTCATTATAATTATGTCTAGTCAGCCACTTAGATTTTGTTCTTTATGTTATCTTAAAGTACAGGATGATGAATTTTATTCTGCTCTCGGAATGCCCAGTTTCGATTACATTCGTAAGCAGTATCTTAAGAAATATTATATAATTGACTTAACATCAAATTTCATTAGTTATTGTTGAAGCCGTTGCTGTCGCAACAGAGATCACATTCGCCCAGGCAGAACAGGCTAAGGCCTTCTTGGCAGATCCGTCAGCATTCTTGGCGGCAGCGGCATCAGCAGCTCCAGTTGCTGAGCAGAAGGAAGAGGTAGCTGCAAAGAAGGAGGAATCTGAGGAGGAATCCGACGATGACATGGGATTCGGTCTCTTCGACTAGTCCACATCGGGGCTCATTTCTCTTCTTCTTATCACCAGCCTACAGTGAAATGCGACCTGAATAACATCACAGTCATCACCATATGCTGAGACTTTGATGATTTAACCATGCGTGAACGGGGTTTGTCTCTCACTCCCCCTTGTCCTTAACTCTCATTTTGACAACACCTCGGCAGCAACTGACGGTGTTCCGTTTTGTATACATGAACTCAGTTTCACAACAGCCTAACACCAAGATTACCCAATCATATGAACTCATGATTTGAAATTCCACGGCATCATGTTTGTTGACGTAACTTTCATTTTCAACCCCAGTTCATTTCTCAGCATATTTCATAAAACGGTACCTTTTCACTGGAAGCTTGTGACTGAAGCAAGCATATTATGGGATATTCATCATGGTTTCAATGCTCGTGTGATGAGATGAATAAATAATAACCATCTACAATTAAAAAAAAAAAAAAATCATTAGTTATTCAATATAAATGTTGTTAAACAATTAACGAACCTTCTTTTCTAAATATGGTAATAATATGTTGAAGTTTTTTTTTTTCTTTTTAAACCTTTAGCCCTTTAGCATTAAAGACCCTGTCCGGAGTGAAAAATGAAATAGATGAATTATATATAACAGGAAAGCTAACAAGCCATAGAATACACTAATACCGTTTATATGCTACTTTAGTGCCTGTCAGACGAGTAACAGCTCTCTGAAAACTCGAAATCTAAAACTTTGAAAATCGGGAGTTGAATTGATGACATCATCTTATGTGGAGTACGCATATTCACAATGACTTTGCATTAATTAAGCACGGCTCATCGCCTCAGCTATATAGGCGAGCCGATCGGTGCACATGTTATGTCGTCACTGTAACTTGGAGAGGTGCGGAAAATAAGGTTTTGATTCGCTTTTATGCAATACTGAAAGGGAAAATATTTTTGAATTCCTTTACATTTGTATTCTATGTTCATTCAGCTTTCCATTGATAAAAAGTTGAATTTTCATCGGATAGGGTCTTTAACCTTGGTACTTGTACATATAAAAAAATAAAAAACAGACACTGTATATTAGTGTTTTTTTTTTCTTTTTTACTTTTAGCACTCAAAGTATCTTATAAAAGAGTTTATATTTTAGTTTTTTTTTTAAATATTGCCTTCAATTTATTCTTTATTGTGTGCTGCCTAAGTACCTTTCCTTTGAAAGATATTCTGTTTTAATGTCTTAGTTGAAAAATATCATTGTTCCATTTATCTGTTTTTCTGTCATGCCCCATCTGGGGCCGTTTCAGAAATAAAACGAATATTTCAAACCTTTCAGAGTTTTAGGTAAAGCACAGAATTTCCTACTATTACAAATACAAATTCGCTTTAACACTATATTCAGCAGATGTTATTTGTTAAGAAAGAACAATAACACGGGTAATCACCTAAGCTATGACATCATTTCTCACATTCATTTGTTTCGAGCCGCTTCTTCATGCCAAGTTCACTGGCTTATATATTAGGTTAACATACTTTTGATAGACATGGAAACCCCCAAAATGTGATAGTTATGTTCATCAGCAAATGTTCAACATGTATTAATTTTATGTAATGACAACTCTCTCTCTCTCTCTCTTTTGTGTAGTTGTCTTAGGTATACGTGCCCGTCCTCGGTGCTACGCGATTCAACTTGACTTGTTTTCCTTTCGCAAAACAGCAACCATCTTTAGAAACACTCCAACGAGCCTTCTTGAGGTGGTAACTAGAATAACAAAAGCTCACGCCTACGAAAGGAATAGCGCCGACACGCCCTATGTCATAGAGGTGTAACCATCGACCACAAATTTTCAAATTTTAAACTAAATGATATTTTTGTTTTCTGCATTTTCCAATTTTGAAATGACTTGTCAACTATGTTTTTTTTTAAGGTATAATTATTTACTCGATTAACATTAAAATATATATTATATATAAGGCTTTTAACTTGTGTAAATATACATATACATATATAGATATATATATATATATATACAACCTAGTGTGTATATCATTTTGTATTAATATGTTGAAAATGCAGAAATAAAATCAATCAAACAAACAAAATGTTTGCGGAAACGGATCCTCATCTCAATATAATAGCCGCACTAATGATGTATGCATATAGTTTGGTCGTTGATGGTGTGATTTTGACATAGCTACTAAGCGTCCGTCTGCTTGTAAGTAAGCAACCAGGGGACCGACGGTCTTTAATCCTCTCCGTTGGACTTGGTAATAAGGATTAATGCCTTACCAAAGGACACTAGTGCTTGGTTTCGAACCCGGTACCTCTCGGTTATGAGACCACCTCCTACCACTGAGCCATCGCGTCTCCTCGGTTGTTATCGTTATGACACTGAAGTGTTTACTGATGAATATTTTAGCACCTAGGTGTACAGATAAAACACAATAATATCCAAAGATATACCAGTTGTAATA
Source organism: Hemicentrotus pulcherrimus (assembly GCA_003118195.1). Taxonomy (NCBI): domain Eukaryota; kingdom Metazoa; phylum Echinodermata; class Echinoidea; order Camarodonta; family Strongylocentrotidae; genus Hemicentrotus; species Hemicentrotus pulcherrimus. The sequence goes on along the minus strand of BEXV01000247.1, from coordinate 63,151 downwards.
CAAGGAGAAAGACAATTTTCTTTTAGAGACTCGATCGTTTCCCATTTCTGCGGTATACCTAGTTGCATTTTAATTTAACGTAAAAGGCAATTCGGTTATTAAAGTATTAGTTCTACACATTTATGACAATAATGAGCATGGTCCAAATAACTCGGGAAACTTAAATCGATTATGTATGTCAATTTTCCTTTTCTTTGCATGTATAAAAGATGAATGTCCACCGCAATTGGCAATTACAAAAAAAAAATGAATGCATGGATGCTTTGGGTTCTACAAAACACCCGAAACGTAGTTACTGTTTAGGATGGGCTAAAGTAGTGATATCTTCTCCAGATGTTTATAACTTATCGATAGGTAAAATATCTGTCGAAGATCTTTATAAAAAAAACTGCCTCGGTTGAAAACTTTTAAGTAATTGGTGTGAATACATCTCACATTTGTTTGATTGATGATCACTCAAAGTTAAGAACCTTAATGAGACAAATATTTAGTTGGAGAGTTTCAAAATTAATTTGAAATATTGAAGTTGTAGCATCACATTTCTTCAAATATTATTCTTGAAAATAAAAAATGCTTATGTTCGTTTTTCAACAAGACTTTAAGTTTTTTTCTTAAATGACGCCATACAATAGCTACGCATATGAGAAGTAAACGCAGAATACGATATCATTGTAAATCACAGCTGAATAGAGCACATTTTAATGACTCTGGTTATGAAATATGATAAGAATGTCGAGGTAAAGCTTGACATCATTTCGATTTGACGCTCATCGCTTGGAGTTTCAAATTATGTCAACTGTCCCTAGTTTCGCGCTTCTTTCTAAGCCGGTTAGTACTATGAACATGACTGACAAAGAAAGCGGACAAAATATACAGTTCCTCAGGTAGACAAAGGAACATCCCTTCACTGCTATTATGTAAAAATGTGTAGAACAGTTGTCACATGCATATTCACCTTTTTACATAATAGCAGTGAAGGGATGTTCCTTTGTCTACCCGAGGAACTGTATATTTTGTCCGCTTACTTTGTCCGTCATATTCATAGTGGCACCTTGCTCGACGAAGATGGCGTGTGGACGGTATTTTAGTTTTACTGACACAATTCATGAGCAGCAATCGACACACTGAAAAGTCCCCTTTCCGGAAATCAGGTACAATTTGTCCTTTAAAAAAAAGCTGTATAATATCTGGCACACTCCTTGTTCCTATGTAAGAAATACAGATATGACAGATAAATTGTTTCATGATACAATTTTACATATAACGAATACTGCACGTTGGTTTGATCATCCACTGAAAATAATGACCCGAACAACAAGCCTTTCGAGAAATAATTATATCTCGGTATCTGGCATGAAGTTAAACAGGAATAATCAGTTAATTTTCCCTGTTTATATCTATATTAAGATGATGACGTGGATCCTAAACAAATGATTTTTTGAAAGCGTACACTTGACCAGGCATTTAGTTTGCCTAACGCGTAATTTGGACAATGACCGGTCATTGTCCAATTCTAATGACCTGTCATTAGTAAAATCATGTTATAAAACATCATTCTATAAAACAAATAAAACATATAATACACCTCATTTTGTTCGGTCATTATTAAAATTACCAGCAGTCAGTACCTTCAAAACACCCTAGCCTACCGCCTCGGGCGTGTTAGACTGTTCCACAGGTACCTTGTGTGGGTAATTCTTACTAATGCCCTAACTGCTGTGTATTATTGTTATACTATGCTCAACTAGGGCGTCCCCCCCCCCTCTCTCTCTCTCTCTCTCTCTCTATTCTATTATCATGTTTATCTCTCATTTTCCCTCTACTCTCACCGTCTCTTCCTCTTTATTTATTTTTATTTAAACAAATGTTCACTCTCTCCTCCACTACCTTCCCCCTCTCTGTTTGTCTGTCTGTCTCTCTTTATCTCTTTCATTTATTATGATATATCTCTCTCCCTTCTCTTTCTCGCTCGCTTGTGACGGACATAATCATTGTTTGTAACTGATGTATATATTTATTTATTGTACATAATTTGCGTTTTTTGCTGTTTCAAATTGATTTAAAACTTGTACTTGAATTCATAGTACACTGATTTCCCGTCGTTCAGCCCCCCCCCCCACACCCCTTTTTTAGGTTCGCAAAGTACCTCGTTATTGTTTATTTTATGTGATTTTGCATGATCATCAAGTTATTCACCTACCAAGATATTCCGGGAAAAAACGTTTTGATGATTTTTTTTCGATCATGATTACCATTGTGGGCAACATAATAAGACATTTAAAATAACCAGAAAATATATTTCCTCAGAAACTGTTGCCACCAAATATCTCTAAGTACATACAGAAAAAAGGATATCAAAAGTAGAATTATTCAAAAAAGATAAAACCTGTCCTATTAAACGTAATAATTCGAAGTGGCTACATAACTCTGTTGATGCATTTTGAGCTCTTTATTCATCCAATTTCACAATTTCAGTGAGCAAAAAGGAAAGAATTTATCTGCGATCTTCTTATACATATATATGTATTATAATTCCTACATACATCTCTAACACTATCAATATATTTTGTTTTTATTGATTGCAAATAACAACGACACTAAATATAGATGATCACATCTGTATGATTTAGGTTTAAGTTAACATTTTCCTTTACATTCACTTCTTCTCGATAAAGAGAAATAAAGTAAATGAAACGGTTTGGGTAATCGAGTAAAAAGATTATCATTAAAAATGTAGGATTTTAAATGTACAGTTAGTCCTTTAAAAATAGAAGGCAACAAATTAAACAAGGTCATGACAGACTAGATTATATCATTTATTTGTTTCCATGGCTATGAAAAAAACAGGAAAGAATTAACAATAATACAGGACAAAACATTAATATTACATTGCAAAGCGTAATGTTTGGTATAATAAAGTAATTATTTACATACAACAAAGTATTCATGAATAATTATTTAGGCAGTATAATGCAGACGGCGAGTATCTCTGATTTTGATGTGGAACCAATGGATTTGAAATCAAGGTGAGAAATAAAGTTTGAAGTTAATTGAACAAACAAAACAGGAGCAGAATATGTAACACATGACATACTTGTGACCTCAGCAAATACCGGCAAGGATACATGGAAAGATTATTTATCTTGTACCTTCAAAGTTGCGCATCTTGTAAGAAGCCAATTTTCATCATACATATATGTATTATACTCTAACAGTACATCTTTAATACTATAAATATATTAGGTTACTCTAAATTAGAAATAACAATGAGAATCAATATATAAGGTATAAGTGTTTCCTCTTCATTAATTTCTTCTCAATAAAAAGAAATAAAGTAAATGAGAAGGTTCGGGTAATCGAGTAAAAAGATTATCATCCAAAATATAGGATTCTAACTGTAAAGGTAGTGCTTTTAAAATACAAGGCTATCTATTAAACATGGTCACAGCAGACTAAATTATATCATTTATTGAATTTTATAGCTAAGAAAAAAACAGGAAAGAATTAACAATAACACAGGATAAAAATATTATTAAAACATTGCAAGACGTATGGTTTGGTATAATAAAGTAGTATTTACATGCAACAAGGTATTCATACAAAATCTTTCAGGTATTATAAGGGATATGGCAAGTATGGCATTTCGATACGGAACCAATAAAGTGGATTTGAAATCAAGGTTAGATATAAATATAAAGTTAATCAAACTGGAAGTCCTGTCGACGATAAAAAAGGATGATCCTCGTTTTTTTTCTTGGTTGTTATTGTTTAAAGGTTTAAATGTATTGTTGTAATAACTTATTTATTAAAAGAATAGGATTGGAATATATACATAAGCACATGCACAATTTCAATGACTATTGGCAGGTATGTTTATGGACATCTTATACCATAGGGAAAGCAAGGACAAATTTGTAACAAAAAAATGATATAAAGAGGGTAATGGAGCAAACGCCGGAAGTGAAATGAGCATGGTGTGACGTAATGAGAAACGCTTGTATTATTTGTGTAAATGTTCGCCTGAACATAGTGTCGAAGGGCAGGTTCCCCCATTCATTGAAAGGTCACTGGTGTCATAGGAGGGCGGGGTACCAACCTTACCAGAGTGATCACACTTGTCATACACCACTGCATCTCAAAGCATACAGAGAGGGTGACACACTTCAGTGACAAACTTTGGTGTGTTTTTGTATTATTTCTTAGTTATATTTGGAATATAAAACTGGACTCTAAATCTGAATATGACTTGTTACTCCCAACAAGAATCATAACCACTGTGTATTGGACATTTGCAATTTAGCACCAATCGTTACTTTGTCAAACATATATGAAATACGGATTCCTGCTAGGTCAAAAATCAAAAGCCATCTATAATTACCTCTTTTTCACTTCTTTCCATTCTCACAGTCTACTTAAAATCATATAAATGTGTGTGTTTTGTGTATACATGAATGGACTGTTTATTCTAGCGTTTATATAAAGATACAAATTCCTATGTTTTTCCAACGGAAATAAAGAATTGAAATCAAATTTTCATTGTGGAACACTCTGACTGGTTTCCTTTGAAAAGAGAAAAAGGCTGGTATGTATTGTATCCAGACTCTCAGTTGACCTGACATTAGGTTTGACGTTCTCCACCATCACACAAGCTAGTGCAGGATCAACCCTAGCCCATACTAACTTGGTTGATATAGGCGACGACCCCCTGTTCCATTTCTGAGCAAAGCTGAACCAGATTGCAGGCAGTCTTAAGTTCGTGTAATCCCCCAAGGCCACACAAGCTGTCAGGGTTTTCCGGAAGTTTTCCAAGTTGAAGACCTCAGTCTCCTCGTTCCTACTCAGCTCTTTGGCTAAACCGGGTTCTTGCTGGGTGTTTTGCCAAAAGAGCTTTGTATCCGATCTTCTTCTCGCGTAGATGTTCCCTTCTCGCGAGTAAAACTCAACTCTGAAACAAAATCACCATAAGAAACACAACTGGTGAGATACAAAGGTAAACCGTTAAGAATATCAAGGGGAAAGGGCCTCGGAAGGATCTGGCAAAACAGTCTGCAAAATCTGGTTATGGGGTCAACAATTTCCGTTACAGAGATGCATTTTTTTTTCCGCCAATCTCAAAATTGTACATGGTAGGGTAAATTTATAGCAATGTAAAAAATCCGATGTGACCATTATAACCAATCACATACGTTCAACTGTAGGACAACAAGTATGAATATAAAACAGTTCTCTTTTCATCACTACATCATTCTCAAGAGCAAAATTATTATGGATTTAAGAGTTATTTATTTCTTACCCTCGATGGAAGCTGTTCAGAATCTTCTTGGTCAATAGCTTCTGTTTCTCGTTGACCCAAGGGAACTCTTCCAAGGAACCGCCCTGTTCCGGAATCTGTATCCTATCTACCTCAGCTTGTACAGGAATGGGAGGTTGGTCTGATGGCTGATAATGCAGTAAGCATCCTCCCTTCTTGGAGACGACTTTCTCTAGGAAAGGTTTGGACAGGAACTTGAAGCTTACCTTAAAGTGGTGATCTAAAACAAGGGGGAAAAAAAAGGGGACGAAACTTGATTAAATTTCTCAGATAAATTGGTTTTAGTAACATCTTTATATCTCATATTCACTGTCCAGTCGTCTGTTGCGTTCATTAATATCGTATAGTCATGAGCTTTTAGCGACTATGACCGAAGACTGTGTAACATTCCATTTTTAATGACTGTATTGTTTTATATATTTTTGTTAACTGAGTCTTATAAGCTTCTGTCTCAGTGGGGTAGCGACAGAAAAGGTGAGAAGAGATAGACAGGGAAAGGGGAAAGGGGACAGGACACCTGGATAACCTCTCTCATCAGTAACCTTGTTAATTTGCATTTCATTTTCAGAGTAAAACCAGTTTCCCCTCCCTTTCGGCCTTAGAAGGGAAAGGCCAGCAGGATTCCCAAAATCATATTGCGGAATCAGAACATCACTATATAGAACAGGAGATTAGATATTATGAAGAATAATTAAAAGAAGAAAAAAAACTTACCTTCCGGCATCTTGTAATTTGCGTAGTAGTCTTCACCTTTTGCGATTGTGCCGTTTGCTGATGTACCGGTTGAGGTTGGGGTTTGACTGCTGTCCGGTAGAGCCTGTCTTTGTGTAGTCATTCTACTAGCCGAAGGTCCCTGGGAGTGCTCAATTGACTGCACTGTATTCAAAACACAAGGTCTTATACGTTGATCACGATCCACGCTCACATGTTATTGTAATACAATCATGTGAAAATACAATTATTTACTTCACCATGGCACCTAGCTCACACTGGCGCACAGCAGCAGCATCCCAGGATAGCTTCTAGGAGCTAATGTTAGGGATTATCAAGTGTTAAGGTATAATGCTTCTCACTTTCCTTCTGGTGTTAGGGCCTATTTTATGAAATTTGACAATCAAGTGATCTAAATATCGAATACTAAATGAGTGGAGAATTGCTATATCTCTGCTATACTTCTGCTTGACATACATGTACTTTTTGACAAATCAAACTGTCAACCCAAAATAAAGAAATAAGGCAAATAATACATCTATTAGAAGACCTATTACCAAGTCAATGTGGCTGATCAAACTCACTTGAGGCATTTCTGGTTGGAGCCAATTCAACTGATGCAAGGCTCTCTCCGAGGGCATTAGGGTCCGCCATCAGCGTTTCTCTGACATCCTCGGAGTTCACCCGCATGGGTTCATTCTCTGCTAGACTGCTATCAATCCTCTCCTCATCATCGGGACTGACGACATGGACAGCGTGGGCCTGTGGAGCCATCGGCGACGTGACGCCAAACATTGGGTTGCTGGAGGGACTACGAAGAGCCAAGTATTCTGGATTAAACTGGAAAGCGGCTCCTGTCGCGGAATCTGCCTCCATAGCGTCCATTGCTGTACACGCAAAACAAGAGTTTATTTGTCACGTTTTAGCAACCAAGTAAAAAAAAAATATTTTGATCTGTAAAGATCAAAATAGAGAGATGACATAAAATATAGAATTAAACATTATGTCCGTTTTAACCATTATGTCAATACATAATTATGTAGATAGGTATACTTTGTTCATAATTTAAATACTGCTGGTAATAGTATGTAGATGCGAGTATTCAATTTTATATTCATATCAAAGCATAAATGCGTGTGTGTGAGCGTGTGTGTTGTAAGGGTGTTCGTTTCCCATCAAAATCTTCCTTGGACATGGAGAGGTTCCCTGAATGTAAGCTTTTACTTTGTTTCTACATGGCACAGTCACTGCTGTGAGCTACTGTAAATCAATGAATACGTACCGTCTGAGTTGTTTAATCTGTTGTTTGGGCTTTGGGTAGTAAGAGAGTCCTGTTGCAAGGAACCCAAGAACTAGAAAAAGGCGTCATAATTGATTTGAAACGATTTTAATATAAATCAAGACATAGTACACAGCTGCATAATTATCCAACATGTAAACTTCTATCAGAAATTTGTCGATCGCCACAAAACATAATTAAAATAATAATAATAATAATAATAATATTGATAGACTTATTTTTTCTTTAAATGCAACGTTGGTGTGTAAAATTCCCAACAATATACTAACTGAGGGCAGATTGATAAGTGTAATTGGTGTTATTTGCTTGGTTTCTGATGGGAAGGGGTTGTATGTTAAGCCTACAACTCTCAAACTCGACATTATAGGGAGGAGTATTCCGGCCTCGTTGTATTTCTACCCCCCCCCCTTCCCCCGACCCCATCTGTATCCTATTACGTCCTTCAGTTGTTTTTTTTTTCTTATATTGAGGAACTATGACAAAATAATTACCTGGAATTAGCAAGAATTACAATTCTCTGCTTTAAAGGGATCCGGTAACTTTATCTCAGATTCTGAAACAAATTCTGGATTTAGCTCATGCTGCAATTATAATTATAAACCTTTAGGTCAGTCAGCAACCCCATGACTTTTACAAGCCGATCGCCTATCTGATTATCAAGATATTTATGATTGGAATTTTAAATTTTGAAAACCGTTTGCCAAACGGTTTTCATAACACTACAGTCTATTGGGGAAAACGAGTATGGTAAAACCGGTCACTCAAAGAATTTTACTTTTTTGAGGCTCTTTTTAATCATTTTGAACCGCAATTTTTTTAGGGCTTCAATATAACACCGTATCACAGACACTGATAACATGTAGGGCCGTGTATCTCAGATTGAACATTGTTAAACGATCCCTTTAATAGGAAAAGCCGTGGAAAAGACCTTGATTTATCAAAATATTGAACACTTTAAGAACTAATGTCGAGTTTAGAAAATATTTCAACAGGTATTCCTGAAATCTTTGCAAACAATTAATAGCTACTTAAATAAATAACATTACTTACCGAAAAGTTAGGTTCTGCAAAGTCTCCGGCTGTAAAAAAATAAATAAGTATATTAAAAAAATAACGCAGAACACGGTGGAATTTATACTGCCTATTTCAACAAAATAATGTTTAATTTATCGACATCATTAACATCATAATTCTTTTCTTTTACGATGCAGCAATATGTTCCGTCGTACCCCTCCGTCTTGCTATGGTCTTTTGCATTTGGAATAAGATGACAACCATTCAATATTACCACTTTTTTTCGAATATTATTACAATGAAAGACAGAAGGGATTTTGTTTGTTACGTTTTACTTATTTCAGACGGCTTGCATTAGATCCTATATATACTTTATGAAGCTTATTTAAAGCTTAAATCGGTCTCTCTAATCTGGCAACGTTTAATCAATCTCATAATAGCCGAATTCGATCGTTCATCAATTTGTGCAATCTTGCTGGTAACTTACAGGACCAGAGATTTTTAGCAAAATCTTGCCGATGAAAGTCGATACGATACTCCAAATTTACTCTATAGTGTAATGTTATTGTATACATCTCTTAAGGATATTCCTCCAAGCAATGAAGCGATAATCAAACAGTCAAGTTGTCTTAACAAACTCTGATAATCATTCCCGTTTATAAATTGCAGGATATTTTCTCATTTGAATCCATCTTTAATAGCCACTATTTTATTTTTTTAAATGAGTAGCATATTATTTATACAAGTTATTTTGGCTTACATCAGACCATAACACAGCGGTGAATTAAAAGTAATTATATACCTCACTATAGAAATCCAGCCATCTGATTGTCCGAAATTGTAGTAGTAATTTTAGCCAATCCCGTAAAATGCCAAAACCGGTCAATAGTCTTTTGGTAAAAGCCCTATGGCACTTTTTCACGTAATATGCGTGCAATCTCAACGGGAAGGATTTTAGCACACAAACTCGAGTGGTACGCGATCAGACACCCTATTAAGACTAGTCTCGAAAGCGTAAACAAACTTGATTACGTAAGTCGCACATGTATCCTATGACCATTTTCGGTATATAAAAGTTATAATGACTGCTTTCATATTCGAGGCNGGGGGGGGGGGGGGTTACATGATTGTGCTATCCAGGGGCGTAAATCCGTACCGAGGAGTGGGGGATTAATCGGGTACAGGGTTGTAATGAGTGAGCACATCTGCATTGATATGGAATGAATGTGATAGGTGAGCTTGGCTGGATTGAGGATAGAATGGATGGCAACCTTACTAACATAACTAGACAAAAATACTGAACTAAACTAAATACCTGACTGAAAAGGAGCTTAGAAAAAAAGACAAAAATAGAACAACTAGAAACAAACGGTCAAAGTTTAAAACTGAGCTTTAACAAGAAAAGGGATTGTCCAATTAACAGTCCTACAAAGTATGTGCGTATCACCTGTGTCGTGGGCGTGGCCAATTTGCAGTGAAATTGTTTAAGTCCATGTTGAAAAGGTAATATGTTATAATGGCGACCCCCAGTAAATGGCTAGATCAATGTAAATCTGTACTTCTTGGGACTGGTTTACCCTTTGGCTCTTAGAAAACATTTTATGTCTTAGACTTTCCAAAAAGGGCTAAAAATTGTCTATTTGGTCAAATATAAATGTTTTTTGAAGTTAATACTCCTTTAAAACCAAAAATTAATCTGGCACAGGAGGACCAGTACCATGGCACTAGGTTTAAAATATATGGGTACATCAATGGGGAAGTCCACCCCCAAATAAGTTTGTTCCGATAGAGGCAAAACAAATTTGAAAATCAGGTGAGTGAAAGTTTGAGCAAATTCTGAATGAAAATAAGAAAGTTATGAATTTTTGAAGTTGTGATCAATCAAATACAAATTTGCAACTCTGTGACTTATCACGCGAGCTCTCCTTCATTGTGCATAATATTCCATGAAATCAAGTTTTCTTTAATATTTTCAAAATTATTATCTAAGTAGTTTAGATTATAAAATTCAATAACTTGTAAAATAATAAGCTAGAAAATAATGTACTAAAGTTTATGATCGAAATCTAATAAATATTTAGGCTTAACATAATGGCGGCAACAATTAAACAAGAAATCATCGAATTATTACATTGTTATAAATATAGTGACAATGTGGATATGACATTAAATTGACAACTTTTTTCTGAAGAAGAACAAGAACTTGATACAAGCAGGTAAAATAGACAATAAAAGAAAAGGGAGATCATGGAACTGAAGAAAATAAGTATGTTTTACGTGTTATACCTAAAGCGAAGTCATTCAACTTACCAATTAAATATTTTAAAGAAATGTTTCCGGTATACTGAAATAGCGGCGAGATAAAAGCAAAATCACGACGAACGAAACTGAAAGTTGAAACTGATCTGGTAATAATATTGTCGTCTGAAAGCGCTGGTCTACATTCCCACCGAAAAAGAGTTGCATAAAATTATATGCCGCTTCAACTGAACGCAGAACAATAATGTACTTTAGTATATTCCTCCCGGGTTATATAGGCTAACCTGAATCAATAAACTTATGAAGGCAATCCCCGATTTCGTATAAAGCCACGGTCATCGCAAATTCTTGCCCAGTTTTGCTTAACAGCCAGCTTGAATGGTGGTAATCGCCCCCGCGTTCCTCGATCAGAGACTAATCGCAAACGAAAAAAGAATGCGAGGTGCGCGCGCATACATTAGGGGATTCCCAGAGTATTGCGATATTCGGATTGAACGGTTCTCTGGTATTGCGCAATAATTGTATGCACTTAGAGGTCAAATTTATGCGTTGCTCAACATGAGTGTTAACCATTATTTCACGAACATGTCATTTTGACATGATCCACCAGAATCGAACAATCTAGATCGGGCGCCACAAAATCTCAATGTGGAAATGAAAATAAATGAACACTCCAGACTTGGAGACATTTCACAACGGATTTCAATTAATTGATTCGTTTTATGTTTAACTCATCGTATTGATATTAATCACATGGATTATGTTTTGATTATCCCATAATTTTCCTCATCTTATTTACATAAAATGATGTTCCTCGAATATCATTCACGGTCCACAATATCTCCTTCACTTTCCCATTCAATATTCGCCATAGGGATAATTGCCAAATATTGCGAGCGAGCAAAGCAAACGCTGGTGAAATTGATACTTTACGTACTGAAATGAGAATTCGTCATTTAAAAAAAGATTACAACTGCATTTTTTTTTAATGCCTGCATATTAGAAATTTCAATATCACCGTAGGCCTCCAATCCCACCCAAGCAAGAAAAAAGATTACAACTGCACATTTTTCATGCCTTCATATTAGAAATGTCAATATTATCGTAGGCCTTCAGCCTCTAACTCCCCCCCCNCCCCCTCCCCGCCTCCCCACCACTCATCTCTTAAGCGCCTATAATGTTTGATACCTTCAAGAGCCGGTCAATGAAAATCCACTTATATTATGGTTTAATGTATATGTGATTATAGATTAGATTACTAGCGCATCTTCTGAAGTAAAGACTTGCTTCAAGAATAAAGAAAGGTATTTTTTCATAATGACATTCTATAATCATCATACACGTATAATTATGCTTATTATTAATATCATAATACATCATACAAAAGACAATGGTGATGTCCCTATCAGGATGTTCTTACATAATTATAAAAATAATTCAATTATGGCCAAAATTCATGTGATATTTTTTTTAACCTACCATCATGTTGCTGAAGCCCATTCGTAAGAGTAGAGTAAAAGGTGTCATCTAGAACCATGAACTCTGCATTTGACGACTGATCGTTATTCATGATTGACATTATGTGGCTGGAAAATAACACGAAAATATGACTAAATTTTTTATTTTTTTTTTATTTTTTAAATGACATTCGAACTATAACAAGGTCTTTCTACGATAGTACGACAACGTTGTAGTCAATATCTACATAGATACTGACTTTCGGATTAATGTTTTTATAAAACTTGAACCACCCCCCCCCCATCTCCTTTTTTCTCTCTTTCTCTCTCTCTCTCTCTCACTATCTCTTCCTCTCTTGCAATCTCTATTTTGTTCGTATTAATAACAAATTCTTGTAGAGCTATTTATCGTATTTCTTACAAAGGTAATGTTTGAGAGTTCTGAAACCTTTCGTGCAAATATTCATCTTTTTTATGTTTAGATTTTTTGTCGGTTGTTGCTGTCTTTGATGTTGATGGTGATGTTGTTGTTGTTGTTTGTACTTGTGTTTTTCTTTTGTTTTTGTTTTTGTAATTTGTATTTGTTTGGATGTTTTTGTTGCGTTTTATTTCTGTTAAAATAATTTTCATTTCGATATGTTGTTTTCTATGTTGGGCAGTCTACATAAATTTACAAAATCTAATTTATAAAATCGACTGTTTGGTTTTATTTTACATCGACTTGGTACAAAATCTTGCAATCTTCTTTAATTTACATAATTTTTTTCGCAAATCATACCCTTCTACAATACAGTGTCCATTGCTTTACCATCATTTTTCCAATAATCCCAAATAAAATCAATGGTACTGTGTTTTGGTGTCATAGTGTATGCGCATGAGATAACAGTAGACAGTAAATCAGTAATAATTAAAGACCATCCAATCGTTAGGCCTTTTATACTCAAATGCACGTCATTTACACGTCATTTTATACTCAAATAGTAGTATACCCTAATAAGGCTATTTGTGAAAACGGTGTTCGGGTTATACCCAACTTCATGTATTGTCATATTACCAAGCAATAATGTAGAATGGTGAACTGAATTAGGGAGTTTCGACGTCGTCATCGCAGTCGACGATCAATGATTCAATCGACATCTGTTATTCAGAGAATGGTAAGAACCGGAATGATATTTCATGTGGCCTGAATTTTTAACATAAATAATCAATGTTGATATCTGCTACGATATCTTTTTCTCCGGTGTAGCCATGTTGGCTAAATTGCCTTGATATTTATTTATACCCGCTGCTCCACACACAAACGTATTATCTTGTCGGATGGTTCATTTCTGGATCTCGGAATTCTAGGTCTTTTTAGAGCCCTTCATGTGCTCTTGACATGCCATTAATAAGGGCATTTCTTTCTAATTTGCAATTTACAGATTCTTCAATTAGAGCCTAATTTAGACTACAATACAAGTCACGTTTAGTAACTGTATTTCAATGGAAATCAAACTTTTAAACGAAGTTATCTTTAACAAAAACAACAATTCAATTGCTAGTAGCCAAACGAAATACATTGTATTTATTAAATTGTATCTGAATCTTGTGTTCAGTGTAGTTCATTCATTAAATTGCAATGAAAAACAAAATTTTTTTTAAAGTTTTTTTTTAAAAATCAAAGCAAGTTGGCGCTTCTAGCCTATATCATTTTCCTAGGCCAATACTCATTTTATCACCTCTTATATTAATGTACCTAATCATCAGTGCTTTTCAGCACAATTACAGTTAATTACAGTAATAGAGCTATTATATTGTGTCATCACTATAAAATGGCCTAATCCGTATTTGAAATGTTATATTCTTCAAGCTGACTTTATAATTATATTTCCACCTCGTTTTGTTCCCTTCTATGAATACAATTTACACGACAGGTCTCATTGCTCTATTTGCACTCG